>ML787994.1:539187-552486 GCA_009831015.1 Picea engelmannii
AACCATTAACACAGTGCGGAAAGTCCGCATTTCAACTGAGTGCAACCTGCGGAAATTAAGGATTTCCGCAGGATAGTATATAATCAGCCTGCGTACCATTCTTTAAAATATAATTTTGAGAAAATGACTAATGTAACTTTCTTTTGGAAAATGTTCTTAAAGAAGAGTTTGATCTTCTATCATCATAACATGACCATGTTATCATCGCGATAACCAAAAATGTGGATAACACCCGGTCTTACCCAGGTCTTAGAAATGTGGTCCTCCATGTCATCAGCCTATGTCGGTCATGTCGATGATACCCCGTCAACTAGTGATGTTCAGGTTGGTGAGAAGAAGAAAATTGTCAAGTTCCCTTGCATGTTATGTAAAGGTAACCATTACTCTCACCTTTGTCCTCGTTGGACGAGGCTTCTTCTCTTTTGGAAAAACTTCAACTTCCAAAAGGTTATCGTAAGATTTCCTCCGACCCATCATTGGTTGATGGATTGGTCAATCCGGTTCCATCCCCGGTCAGTCCGATTGATCAAGTGATCAATCTAGTTTCCTCCTCGATTGAACCACGAACCCAAGTAGCTGATCCAGTTCCTTCATCGATCAGCCCCACTCTCCCATTAGAGTGACACCAAAGCGGTTGATCCATTTCCACCCACCGACCCCATTCTTCCCTTGGAGAATGAAACTCAAGTGATTGATCTAGTTCTTTCATTGGTCGATCCCACTCCCCCTTTGACGAGTGCAAAAGTTGTTTCTCTAGTTTCACCATCGGTTGATCCCATTCCTCCATGGAGGAATGCTAAAGTGACTAATCCAGTCCCTTCCTCAGTCAGTCCTGCTCTTCCAGTGAAGATTGCCAAAGTGGTCGATCCAGTTTTTCCATCGGTCAATCCCATTCCTCCATTGAGAAATGTCAAAGTGACTGATCCAGTCCCTTCCTCGGTCAGTCCCACTCTTCCTCTGAGGAGTGCCAAAGTGGTCTATCCAAGTTCACCATTGGTTCATCCGATCCAATCATCGATTGATCCTACTCTCCTTATAGAGAGTAAACGCGATACTTCCCATATTTTTCTCATTAATACAAACTCTACCGTGCCAGGGGGCATTCCTCCTTCTCCTGCGAAACCCTCTCCAAGTACTGAAGCCATCCTTTCTGATTGGGGTACGCTAACTGGACCTTGTCTTCCCTCTCACATTCCTTTCCATATTACGGTACAGGTTCATGGTCAGGACGTTCCTCAAACGCTGATAGATGAAGGTGCATCCGTTAGTATTTTGTCTTTTGTTGCTTGGTATGCTTTAGGTTGTCCGCAGCTTGCACCAATTACATAGAATCTGTTAGCTTTTAACAGAAGAACTAGTCAACCTTTAGGGATCCTTCCTCAGTTTCCTCTAACTTTGGGAGGGAAAAATTTCTTTATCGATGTCATGGTAGTCCGAGACCCCTTGGATTTCTCTTTACTCCTTGGGCGGGATTATGTCTATGCTATGAAAGCTCTTGTATCCACCCTTTTTCATGTGATATCTTTCCCTCACAATGGAATAATTGTGACTATTGATCAACTTTCATTCATCGGCCCCGACTGGGTTACCTCCCTAAGTGGTTCCTATATGCAGACAATATCACCCCCGCCACATGTCAATTATGTGGCATTGTCTCCCATGACCTCAACTTCCGACAATTTGGATCCAGTAGTTGACATGGTGATCTCTTCGGTAGGGTTATTGGAGCCTGATCTCCTTACCCCTGTCACGACCCTCAACATGTGTTCCTTCTAGAGTGATTGTCTTCCATCCGACGAAGATATCTTGGACACCATGATCGAGTTTTGTACCTTGACATGGTATCCTTCCAAAGCGTTATCCTCTTGGAAGCCATGATCAAGAAGCAACCATGAGCATAGTTTCTCTTCTCTGTGGAAAGCTCGTTAAAAAATGAAACAAAGACCATGAGCATAGTTTCTCTTCTCTGTGGCAAGCTCGTTAAAAAATGAAACATAGGCCACGAGCATAGTTTCTCTTCTCTTTGGCAAGCTCGTTAAAAAATGAAACAAAGGCTTTGAGCATAGTTTTCTTCTCTGTAGCAAGCTCATTAAAAAATGAAACAACAATATGGGGATCGAACCTGGAACCTTGAGCATAGTTATTTTCCTGTGTCAAGCTCGTTAAAAAATGAAACAATCACCTCTCCCTTCAAGTTGAGTCTTTCGCCAGATCTCGTAGATGTCGAGTTGAGTCTTTCGTTAGGTCTCATTTTCGAACCTTCATTTCATCCACCTGTATCCTTTTTCTCCATCTAGCACAGAAATTGGTGACAACCTAAAAGTCGGTGAATGAATTGAAGCATGGGGGCATGTCTCCAGCCTTTGATGATCATTCTGGAGCTAAGCCACCATCTTTCAAGATGGGGGCATACCGAGCTTAGTATTTTTTCTTTCTCGTGCTCGTAAATACATGAGAATGCAACTGGGCAGACTTTTATCTCTTTTTCGGACCTGTATGGATACATGAAAAAGGAACCCCCTGGAGTCTACTTTAAGCTCTTTTCAGACTCTCTAAACATGAAAATATTGTCAAGTGACCTTGCTTCCTTTCACACTCATTAAAAGGTTTGAAAGGGCGTCTTTCGAGCGATAGTTTATCTCTTTTTAGGTCTCGTTAGACTACTTTACGAAAAAGGAACTAAGAGAGTTCTCTTTTAAGTGTTTTTCCATACTCTATAATCATGAAAAACCTTCGAGTTTTCTGTCTTTGGACTCGCTAAAACAAACATCGACAGTCCCATATGGGATCGAACCCTTACTTCTTCTAGTTCGTTAAACAAAGGAAGAGGAACTTACCGAAGGTGAGTTAGATCGAGCATGTGTTACCCTCCTCGAGCTCTTTAAATTAAGAAGAGGTACTCATCTATCTGGATGGGGGAAAATTTTGAGAGAAGCAAGCCAAGCAGTCTCTTGAGAACGTTACCAGGTAATTCTTAGAGTCTGCCTTGAAAACAACACTTTGTCATATGCACGCATTATAATCTGTTGAACCTTTGCACTGAGCCAATCCTTTGAGTTTCATTCACTCCTTTAGGTCACCTGACGTAAGTCACAGCATCCACTGCATAATCAAGTTTTGGTCCATGTCATGTTTTTCTATTGTGCCTCAGTGTTCAAGGGAAGTATCCACCTCTAGAGTCATCCATCCCAAATATCTTTTCTCAAAACCCGTGTCAGTCCATGTTCATTTAATCTACCAATTACATATCTATGTTCGTTTCATGTCGTTGATGGGGGATACATCAAAGCCCTCCTTCGATGAGTCTATTCATATCGACCTCAGCACATTATCCGGGAATTAGGCTTAGAAACTAGTTAGTACTTTGGGACCTGCATGCCTCAATGGTAGGCCTCCTCACATTTGACAATGGGTTTACATCATTGAACTCTGATCAAATGATTCCACAGATGTTTGACTCCAGCTCATCCATTCACATTCGTTGGAATGTACTAGAGTACCTTGGGAATCATTGACATTAATGGTGATCTCCCTTGCACTTGTTAACGATTCACACCATCAAGTGGCTTCTGCCATGTTCGACATCAGGACATCTATTCACATGGTTAGATTCATACTACATTGGGATCGGTAAGAAGACCCTGGGTTGAGTAATCACTTTGATATATACTTTGCCTAGGTTGCGAAGGAGTTTCTCTTGGACGAATGATGCATACACTGTTACATAGATTCACTTTGTATTGGTCGTGGCTATGTCTTGTCACCTTGTAGATCCCCTGTGTATTATTCGTGTCTACGATCAGTTCATAAGAGTATAGATCCACAGTGTATTTTCAATGGCTATACCTTTTTATCAATACAATTATGGATCCGCAGTGTATTTTATGGCGGCCATATCTTGCAAGTCTTGATCACCCAAGCATAGGTATGCCTGCCTTGGGTTTAAAACATGTCATAATATTTGTTGGATGTTTGTGTGCAGCTTCTGTTAGGTTCTCTGAGTCTATACCCTTGCTTGAAAGTCTACAAATCATTTCAGTTATACGTTCGCATCTTCTAACTTCATACTTTGGGGGGCAATCTGTTACACATAAAAAATACTCACTTTGATAGTGTCACATGTGTCATCATTCCAAAGGTTGCAAGTGTCGCACTTTGCTCACACGTGTCGCAAGTGTCAAAGAAACCATACTGCCATGATGCCTATGTCATGCCTATAAAGACATGATAAGGACACTTAAAACACCTCAAACATTTGATTTGGAAGAGGAGAAATGAGTCAGCAGGCTCATGAACCTTTTACCATCTGAAAACACTCAAAAAACTGAGTTTTGGAGGAGAGCGCTCCCCTATACCTCTTTTGGGAGCATCGACGCTCCCCCTTACTCTGTCTGAGAGCGTTATAAATCTCCTCTGGCCCTTTTGAGGGAGAGCTATGGATTTTGAGAGCCCTTGCGCCCCCCTAAAGTCTACTAGGGAGTGTTACAACGCTCTGATGGTCCTTTTGAGGGAGCGCTACCTATTCTGGGAAGTAGTTAAGTTGTTGAGATGAATGGGGGAAGGATCTTTTCATTATTGGAAGGCAGTTGGATTCAAATCCCTAGTCCAGCCATGATCTTAGGGCAGATCCTCAACTGAAGGAGGTAAATTGTAACATCCCACTTTGGCGCACTTACCAAAACTTATTCTTTGAGGACACTTGCTCGCAAGTGATCTGGATTTTTATGATGATAAAACATTTATCCTTCATTATGATGCGTTAAGATAGATGACAGGATGTTTTTACTACTTTGATGTAGACATGTGTTGTTGACTCAGTTTCATTGAGTGTGCAGGGTTTCAAACCTTGAGGATGCAGAGGCATCGATGGAACCCCCTTGGACTCCGGATTGAGTCATGGAATGTGCTTTGGGTTGATTCATTTACGGTGATATTGCCTTGTTTTGATGATATGAGTCATGAGGAGAAATGAGTCAGCAGGCTCATGAACCTCAAACATTTGATTTGGAAGAGGAGAAATGAGTCAGCAGGCTCATTAACCTTTTGGCATCTGAAAACACTCAAAAAACTAAGTTTTGGAGGAGAGTGCTCCCCTATACCTCTTTTGGGAGCATCGACGCTCCCCCTTACACTGTCTCGGAGCGTTATAAATCTCCTCTGGCCCTTTTGAGGGAGAGATATGGATTTTGAGAGCCCTTGCACCCCCCTAAAGCCTACTAGGGAGTGTTACAATGCTCTGATGGTCCTTTTGAGGGAGCGCTACCTATTCTGGGAAGTAGTTAAGTTGTTGAGATGAATGGGGGAAGGATCTTTTCATTCTTGGAAGGCAGTTGGATTCAAATCCCTAGTCCAGCCATGATCTCAGGGCAGATCCTCAACTGAAGGAGGTAAATCCTCAACTTCCCCAAGGATATCTCAAGTGGTTAAAGCCTCTCCAAGGATATATAAGCAAGCTTTCTAATGGTGAAAGAGGACTAGAAAATGAGACTTGCACCAAACTTATGATCTCATAAGTTGTGTTGGAACGGAGATATTTTGGAAGCAGGAAGCCTATGATCTCATAGGGAGCAATCAGTGAAGCTATCATCATTCAGATCATGGATCTTTTGAGTAAGGGGTAGACAAGGAGGACTTGACGGAACTGCTGCAATTCATCTATGGCTGTAAGAAATGTTTTGTCCTCATTAATATAATTTTCTTGGCCTGTTTCTTTCTATTTTGTGTCTGATATTACATGAATTTATCGTTGATAGATAGATCTATTTTCAAGATAATATCAATAGAGTAGGAAGTGGTCGTACTTCATTTGTCTACAGGACTCATCGAGGAGCAAAATTTTGGAGCTTGACTCGAAGCGTGCAGGGACAAATGTCGATAAAAAGGTACCTCTATTCTCTTTCCTTCTCATGTATTAGTTTGTATAGATTTGAAAGGAAGTCAGTGTCCACATTAAGCACTTTTTGTCTTAGAGTTAGGGTCTAGCTCTTTGAGGCAATCTACCTGTCCGCAGGGAGATTTTCCTACAACAAACTCTTTACAAATCCACTCAATGGTGAGGTGGATTGTCCAATGTAATGGTGCCAATATGCTTGTGTCAGGGATGAAGTCCTCAAAACAATAGAGGCAGCATAAAATTACTTTGAATTCCTTATGAAAATGAGGTGCATTCATGGCTTTTTATAGCATTGCTTTGGCTTATTGTTCAACTGCTTTGTAGTGTGAAAAGAGGCCATTTAGGGCATTATTAGGTCTTTGACCAGCCCACCATTCGGATCCAGCCCAGATTTGAGGGTCAAATCGGCTTGGGAGCTGAACCATAAGTGGTTGGGAGGCTGGCCACTTCCATAAATGCGTCATTTAGAAGGTGCACAGCTTTTTGCGCTAACAGTTGTGCATCGTGCGCCTGTGCGCGATTTCTATGTTCCTGTTCCGCGCATGCCCGTACGCACCCAATGTATGCAAAGAGCTCTTCAATGTTTCACTACTTTGTATAGTTTTTGACCTTTTTTGAATGTTGTGGTATTAATTCAAGCCCATGAATGACTTCATCACTGTTTGACAATGTTGAGTTCTTGTAACCATGTGCTGACGAAATTTCAGTGATAACAGATGCCCCCTGATGGATGGGATTAGAAACATACGTATAGCCGAAATACATCAATGTTTCTTCTACTAAGAATGTTGTTGTAAGATAGAGAAATAGTGGGATCGTTCAGAGCGACGCGTTGGAGAAAAAAGGAACCGGTAGGACCTGACCTTCTATGAGGTGTATAAAATAGAAAACTATGTACAAACGAGGTGGGCATGCCCCATGCTCGTGTTGATGTAACTTGAAAAAATGATGACTGAAGTGTTGGTGTAGAGAACTGCAGCGCCCTCGGGAGTAGTTGTGATAGAGGCAGAAGACAATTCTTGCAAATGAACATGCTCTGAATAGTAGGTGTTGATCACGGTAATAAGTAGCAGCGATGATGTGGGCATTGTTAGACCTACCAAGTTCAGAGGTCTTTGGCAAATGAGAGAAATAGCTGCAATAGTCGCAAAGTAAGACCCACCGTAACATGAGAAAGTGTTGGCATCAAATGTTATGGGGGTCAACGATAGCAGGGAGCAATGGTGTTTCACCCCGTGCCGTCCAAGATCTCTCATTGAGTGGAGAATGAGAATCAAGATACTGTCGCCCTTCTGGAAAATTGTGTTGATGTTGACAAAAGGGGAACGTGACTCGCAGAAGCAAAGGGCTTTGTGAAATCTACTGAGGTGAGGAAGTGGCAGAGGTACATGGACGAAGTCAAGATGTGGGAAGACTCAAGACTGCCCTTGGTTGGAGGATGTATGAGATAAAAAGTGGTCGCAATCGTGCAACGAGGTAGAGTGTTAGGGGGACCACAAGACCAGTGATAAGTTGTGCCAGAGGCGGGACAAGGTGAGAAAATTCAGAGGGTAGAGGTAAATGACCTATGGGGTACTCTGAAGATATGGATGATGTCAGGCAAGGGAAGATGATAAGTAGTGCTCCAACCAAGGGTGACATGGGTTGCGGCTGGCCAAAAAGAGGGAAGCAGGTCGCCAAAGGTGACGACAAAAAAGGGTAATGTAACGACTAAAAAATAAAGGCGTTTGTACAATAAATAACAGATAATTGGGGAGTAATGTTCAAATACAGAAATGGGTGCCCCAGTGTGATATGGGTGGCCCATGTAGGGAAGAATTTTCTTGGAAAACTGAAGAAGGGTGGGGGGCCCATTGGTGAGTTTCTGTATGAGGTAGGTGAAATGAAGGTAGGTTCGCAGATGGGCAAACTGATTGTGGATGAAATGGAGGGTTCATGATACTGTGGAGGTGCAGGTAAAAAATAGAACCGAGAAGAGATAATCTGGGAGTCTGTGTGGGAAAGCTAGCAAAATGAGCAGAAGGAGTATGTGGTTGATTCGCGACATGATGAAAGACTATCGGGACTCCCATCCCTAAAGGGTAATGAAAAATAGCATGAGTGTCATAAAGTGTCAAAAGGTGCTATGAATGGGACAACTCATGTGGGTAAGAATGCTACCGGGTAACAGTACCGAAGATGCAAATGGAGGTGTGGGTACTGCAGAGTCGGGAATGGGGATCCTAGAGGCAAATATCAGAGGGTGTGACTGGAAATGTAAGTGAGATACAACGGGAAAGACTACATGCCAGTACTGAGTATATACCTGAAGGGGTTGTGCCGATGTATAATGATAAAGGACCTGCACACATGAAAACCAAATACCCAAAGTGAACAATATTTGAAGAGAATCGAAGATATGAGCATGTATTTGATAAGCATGAATATGTGCATGCGTACCTGACCGAGGTATGAAAAAAGGCACCCCGGGGGCTCAGGATGAAAAGAGGCCCAGGGACTATTGTGATGTAGGTGACAGGATGTTGATCCTGTGGCTGAAGACAGATTGCAAAATGGACACTGTGGGCTCCCGGAATGGTGAGTGGAATTTTGGCAAACGACCTATATATAGCTGTAGGGCCCACATTGCCACCTCATTTGTACCTGCTGTAATAGTGACTGGACGAGCAATTTTCAGAGGAGTTTTGGAGATTCGGGGAGGATGAGGCATCGGATTGGTGATTAGCAAGGTGCAGGTTAGTGGTCTGATCATCCTGCATAGAAAAAGGATTTCATTTTTTGGGCAGGGGCTGTACGGGGGGGCCGTACAGAGACATTTAGGGGATATGTGACCCACATGCACGGGCGATCCGGTAATAGGCGCGCATTTGTTCGCACCTGTCCACCGGATATACGCGCATGGGGGCGCGATAGAGGGAATTTAAGGCACGCTCTAAGGGCACGCCTGTGGGTTGAACAGGTGCACACAAGTGTGTGTCTATAGGTTGAACAGGCGCGCACAAGTGCGCATCTGTAGGTTGAATAGGCACGCATCTGTGCGTGCCTGTATGGTGAACAGGTGCACTTGGGAGCACACCTATGAAGCTGACAGGTGCGCACTGATGCACACCTGTGTAGTGAACATGCGCGCATGTGTGCACGCCTATGGGTAGTAAAACCGTGCCTATGAGGCAAGGTTTAGGGGTATAAAAACGAGTCTTTTTGATGTTGTTGATGGTTTCTTGAGCTGATATAGGACTCTGTGTTGTGTCTACAGGTGGATGGTTGTGACGATGCCAGTGGGGTGGCGAGAGAGAGACTAGTCTCAGCTGCGAGACGTCGTGGCCATTGAGGGGCCAGGTGTGCATGTGACTTTGGCATCCTGTGGGATGCTAAAGTTATTTGAGTGCCCGTTGACATGGGCATAGGAGTATCTCTTATAGTTCCCGATCCAGATGTGGAGTCCGGAGCTACAGTGCTTCCTTGTGCGAGGAGAGCATATCCCCTTCACTGTGGTGGAGGATGTATATTTCTTGACTGGGCTTCCCTTTCGGAGAATGCCCCTACCGACGGAGTTGGTTCTGCCTAGGGGTACACAGCTCGAGACTATTGGCTGGAGATATTGTTTGGGTCAGAACTTTATGTCCGGGATGGTTGTGAGCTGTAACACCCTGTTTTCCCCCAGCTTGTAAATATAACTGGACTGGCCAAGAACTATGGCAAACTCATAAATATGAATATGTGATGTAAAGGGGGACTTGAGGAAAAGGTCAATGAATATGAATGATATTTTGAATTTATTGCAGGACTGCTGAGAGGGGATGTGTATAAAAAGATACCACGATGGCGGTGGAGGGCACCTGAAAAGGTGGCGTTAACTTCCATCGAGAATTAAATACCGTATTTGGACTCCATTGGCCCGGAGAACCAAAAGCGGCTCGCTGGCCCTGAAATTCAATGCCTCGCAGGCTGGTAGGCATATGGCTTGATGAGGGATGGGATGGTGAACCTCCCATCCATAGAGCCATCAGGCCTGATCAGCGCGAGGGTAATCGTGCCACACGCAACCTCACGAGAAGATAAGGCATATGGCAGAAGCGATTATGAGGGAGACATGAGGGGAACTCTGGATTATGCAGAGTGAGTGATAGCAGAGAGGAAGGATTGCACCCTTCGCTCCTGGTCACTGGCAGACAGAGAGACGCAATCTCAGAGCATCGTGGTCTCAGCTTGGGGGTGGCTAGTGGTAAATCCGTTGGGAGTCGCTACGCCTAGGGTTGGGTGGAAATGAGTACCCCTCTCAGCAGTTGCACATACCTCTCGTTTTATTTTCTCATAAGTATTTTACATATTGCGTATTGAAGTTCATAGACTTCTATAAATATACATATGCTCATAGAACTGTGAAATGGTGAATGACTTCAGTGTAAGATTGTCTGTGCAATGTTATGATAAGAAATAATATATATATGTGTGTGTGTGTGTGTGTGTGCTTAAAATAGAAAGGCCTCGCATGGCTTATGGTTATCAAGGGATTTAATTATGTATGAGTTGAACCAAGTTAGACTTCCAGTCCATCCTCGGGAGTCTGTCTCCCTTCGTCTCTTTCCAGGAATGCCCCGAAATAGATCTCTTCACAGAGATTCCCTCCTTGGCAAGGATCACCAAGAACCCAGAAAAAGGGCTTGGATGCGCAAGTCTTAATAACCTTGTACGAGGAGGAATGACCCTCTTAAGACTACGAAGTAGCAGCACAGGGATGCATAACGAATCGACAGAGGAGATTCTGTCGGAAGACCCATGGTCATTCACGACCATCAAAATGACAGAAGTAGTAAGAGAGTTACACCTCTTGCTCTTTTTCCTCTACCTTGGTGAATAGTGAGGAAATCGGGATCGTAGGTTCCCCGAGGTCCATGAGAACATTTGGGCCGTTGATCTTTCCACATCTATGAGGTAGTGGAAAAGTGAACATGGTGAGATAGATCTGAGCCGTCAGATCTTGAGTAGATACTCGTCAGTCGTTGGATCAGGAGAAGATGTCTGGAGTTTAGTCCTGGATTGTGCGCGGGGAAGAGATTTGGACCGTCGGATCTGGGTCCAAATACCCGACAACCATCGGTTCTGTTAGGAGCTACGTAGAAGTTAAAATCTCATAGGCGGAGGTAATATCCCGGGGTCATCGAGATATCGACATTCGTGAAATCGGGAGTCACGAGGATAGGAAAATCGAGACACTTCAAGTCTCGAAATCCCAGAGGAATCTAGACCGTCCGTTGGTGGAGACACGTGGCGGGATCGAGTGCCCATCGATATTTTGGCGCATCGGGAAATCGGCATTCCCATGGACAAGAGATCGGGGAAATCCAGGTTGAAAAACCCGACATAATCTGAGCCGTCCGTTCAGGGGGACAGGTGTTAGAAATCCCTATGGAGTCAGGATATCGACACTCGGAGAATCAGAGTTCCCGAGGGAGAAAGAATTGGGACATCAAAAGTATCGAAATCCTAGAGAGATCGGGACCATCCATTTTGGAAGGGATGCATGGCAGCCATCGGAGTCGCCGAGGAAAGGTTGACAAGGAAGCCATTGATCGACATTTGGGTCATCGGGAAATCGGGGATCCCGGTGACAAGGTGTTCGAGCATTTTGGAATCACGAACCCCGAAACCCCAATGAGAGGTTAATGGTTACGCTTTACGATAAGCGACGAGTAGATCTGGACAGTGAGAGTCCACCCACCCAAATCTACGGTTGAGGTTTCGTTCCAGAGCCCCCTTGCTATTCTACCTTTAAGAGGGGTGGGGGGGGGTCTGGAATTGGGCGCGAAACTCTCGAACGATCGATATTAACGCATCGCGACCAACAACGCTTAAGTGGATTCTGGACCACCATGCCATTCTTCCTTTAAAAGGGGTGGGGGGTCCGAAATAGCGTGGCGTGTGAAGTGGGGCCCCTCCCTATCATGATGATCACCGTGTCGCATTTCCCTCTTTCCACCTGTATTACACCTAACCGCGCGACGGGGATTGCTCTCATTGGCGGTTCTCTACTGCTGTTGAGGTTTATTTCTATTGGCCATTCGCAGACCCCATGGGAATTCATCCCTGTTGGACACTCGTTAGCCCTACTCGGGTTTGGTGATTACAGAGTACAGTGTTTGGACATCATTGTAGCGCCAAAGCGCGAAATACAAATAGGCACTGCGTTCAAACTGAATCGTTACCATGACCCGCGATCACATGGGAACAGAGAAGAAGAGAGAAAGAGCCAGTTTACGTTGGATCTCCATGGTTATTTAGGAGATCGAATCCGACAGAGAACCGAAAAAATTTGATTTAGGTAGTGGGTATGTCACATGAGCATTGCGTCTATTGATTCCCTGGCACATCGTTGTATAGCAGCGATGATTGTGCGAGTATATGGGTCACTGGCGACCCAGCAGATTAGTGGTTGCCAGATTCTGGTGCTGGAGAGAGTGTTGGCCGGCGAGCGTTTCGCTTGGGGGCTTACACTGCATGCAAGGATGGTGGTGTAGTTGGACCACTGTCGGTCTACTGATACAGGGGAGTTTTCTTTCGGGTCCATCCTAGTGGTCTAGTTTCTAGAGAGGGTGTCGATGTTGCGCCTGAGGATTCTATTGGGTGCGTCGGGGGCACGAGAGCCGCGGTTGAGGCAGTGGTCAACTATGTTGCTTCGCCATGGTGGTGGTGAAGGTGGCCACTTATTTTCGGCAGAGGCAACACAAGTATGGAATTAGATGCCACAGGTGATCTTACGTTACCCCTATGCTGGGTGGACTTGTGGGATGATCCGGACATGGTGCTACCTCTAGGGGAGGTGTTTGTTCATCGAGGTATGTTTAGTGGTTATGTGTATGTTTTTTCTATTTTGTTTTTGAGATCACAGTCCATATTATATGATATAGATGTTGATACTATCTATTGTTTGTTTTCATGTGCAGATGTGGCACCTTGCGGATGTGAGGTGGAGTTACAGCGAGCACTGGAGAGACCACCGCGGGGAGAGAGACGTAGGCATGATGAGGCCTCGGTGTGACCAGCAGAGCTAGAGAGGGCAGCGAGGAGGCGTCGGTTTGATGACCCTGGAGCTAGGCCATCACATGCTCCTCCGATGGCTGCCATAGTGGATTTTGAGGACATCCATTGTCGTCTAGAGATGGTGTTAGAGGACATGCCTGAGGGAATGTGGTCTCACATCCAGGACAAGAGTTTCCTGGAGCAGTGTGTGGGGGTTCCGCCGCCATGGTGAGCCATAGTACGACGAGTAGCAGTGGTTTCTTCTATGATGAGAGGACGACTGCCTCCAGGGCAGGAGGGGCCTGTACGGGGTGGACCACCACCGCCTGAGGCAGGAGGTGGTAGGCCTCCGCCGCCTGAGGGAGGGGCAGGGGGTGGCGCTTTAG
>ML787994.1:552633-578261 GCA_009831015.1 Picea engelmannii
GCCCATTTTGTACCGAGGTGTTGCATTGGCCTGTAGATACATGTATTTTTTGTATGTAAACATTCAGATGGCACTGTGGACCTATATATATACATGAGTATACTTGTTGATATCTATTTGGTGTTTACATGTTTTGGTTAATGTTTTGATGATGTCTATTCTATGTATATGCTGTGACAGGATTGTGATATGTTTATGTATGTGTAGAGGTAGCTTGATGTGATATAT
Source organism: Picea engelmannii (assembly GCA_009831015.1). Lineage (NCBI taxonomy): Eukaryota > Viridiplantae > Streptophyta > Pinopsida > Pinales > Pinaceae > Picea > Picea engelmannii. Next base: position 552,862 of record ML787994.1, read on the forward strand.
GCCAGTCTAACACAATATTAGCTATGTTATCTGTAATTTGATTCAATTGTCTTGGAATATGTGTAAATGTGATGGAATCAAAATGTTGAGATAAAAGCCTAACCTACAAGTATTTGTGAAAGAGGCAAGGATCACGGACTTGGTACACATTGTTGAGCTGGAGAATGACTAGTTGAGATTCGAGGAAGATGCTAAGGTGACGAATACGATGATGTTGGGCGTCGGCCAGGAGGCCAATGACAACAGTGTATTCGGCTTGGTTGTTGGTTGCTAAGCCCAAACATATGCCACTCGAATGGAGGATTTTATGTGAGGGGGTGTAGAGAACCCAAGCAGCCGAAGCAATATTTTGTGTCCAATTGCTGGCGCCGTCGGCGTAACCGATGTGGTAGCCTGGTGGAGGAAGCATCTGTCAATAGCACAAAGGATAGTTTAGACGTGAGGGAAGGAGAAAAAAGAAAAAAAAATGCTAGAAAAGAAATAACCTAAAGTAGCATGACTACTTTCAAGCATAAAATTTCTTGAGATACAACCCGTTGACGGGTTCTTTGAGAGAGAGGCCTTCGGGAGAGACTAGGATATATGTGCCTTTGGTGAGGCAATGTTGAATGATGTATGGGCCATGCCAGTGGGATTCAAATTTTCCATGGCCAAAGGTATCGTGAGCGATATCGCAAGCCAGGATGAGGTCGCCTTCGCGAAAGGAGTGAAGGTTGACATGGTGATCAAAGGTAGACTTGGATCATTTTTTAGCTTCCTAATTGTTCTGTAAGGAAGAGTGATGATCTTCATCCATAGACTCCAAGTTCAGCAAGTGCTACTCCATTGGAGCAGTGTCGGGTAATATCTCAATGGCGGTGCGTAAGGTGGGAATTTCGCACTCGATGGGAAGAGTTTCCTCGACCCCATGGACTAAATGAAATGGTGTGAAACCAATAGCGGTTTTCACAGCCGTTCGGTAAGCCCATAGCGCCAAAAATAACATATGATGCCAATTGGTTTTATGTTTATTAACCTTGCATTGTAACATGGTCTTGAGGACTTTATTAACTGGCTCGACCTATCCGTTAGACTGAGGGTAATATGGTGAGGCAAACTCGTGAGAGAAGCCTAACTGAGATGAGAGTTCGACGAAGATCTCATTCTTGAAGTGTTTCCCATGGTAGGAAACGAGTTGGAGGGGTACTCCAAAGTGGGATATGACGTGGTTAAATAAAAAATGCACTACAGTGTCAGCAATGTTGTTGAAAGTGGGCATAGCTTCTGCCCATTTGGTGAAGTAATCAACGGCAACAATGATGTATTTGTGACCATTGCTGGAAGGGGGATTACAAGTCATAAATTCGATGCTCCATTTGAAAAAAGGGTCGGCAGTAATGATAGGGTGAAGAAGAGAAGGGGGATCTCGGGCTTTGTTGGCGTAAAGCTGACATTTCTCACATCGTTTCAAAACATAAATGCAATCATGAAACAAGGTAGGCCAAAAATAACCATCTCGAATAATATTTTAAGCAGTGGATATACCCGAAAGATGGCCCCCACATGCACTATTGTGGTAGTCGTTTAAGACTCTATTGGCCTCGTCAATAGTCAGGCATCGACGAAGAATGGTGTCGACGCCCCACCGGTCGAGGATATCTCCGATGAGAAGGTAGAGGGGGGCCTGATGGTGAATACGTCGACGATCATCTTGTGAAATGTGCTTACTGAACTTTTGAGTTCGGAGGTAGACGAGAAGGTCACCGTACCAAGGATCATCCGAAGTGATGTAAAAGAGATGTTCGTCGGGAAAGTCGGTGTTGACGGGGGCATTGGTGGTGTCGGAGGGGAGGGTCGTGACAAGTTCGGTGAGAATGAGGGCCTTCTTACTCGTAGGTGTTGAGAACTCGAGGTCGTACTCCTGAAGGATAACAATCCATCGAGAGAATTTGCCTTTAACTTGTCTTCGACTGAGCAGGTACTACATAGGGTTGGAATCTGCGATGACCTTTGTTGTACGAAGAAGAATGTAATGGGACAGTTTCTGGACTGTGAGGACAAATGCAAGAGCAAGTTTCTCTTCGTGTTTATGTTTCAAGGGTGGCCCTGAGAGGTTTTTACTAACGTAATAAATGACATGTTTACGATTGTCATGTCCAAGCTGGACGAGGATGCCGACTACTGATACAGCTGATGCTGATACGTAGAGGATATAGTCACGATTGTAGTCAGGTGCACTAATTAAAGGTGCATTTGAAAGTGTTTCTTTAAGATCGTCAAATGACTGTTGGGTGTGGTCGTCCTAGTGAAATGGGATGTCGTGACGTAGTAAGCGAAGGAAACTGTGTGCGCATATGGTGTAATCTAAGACAAAGCGTCTAAGAAAGTTAGCTTTGCCCTGTAGACTCTGAAGTTATCATAAATTCCAGGGAGGTGGAATTTCGGTGATATCTTGGACTTTGAGGGGGTCCACGGTAATACCGCTTTGGGACACAATAAAAACGAGGAGGCGCCCTGCGGTGACACAGAACATACACTTGAGAGGATTCAAGCGGATGTTGTACTGATGACACTATTGAAAGATGATTCATAAGTCATTGAGATGGTGGGTATATTCTTGGATCGAGAAGTGAGGTCATCCAAGTAGGCGAGGATGATGTGGGCCAGATCGTGAAAGATGTATGTCATAGCCCGCTGGAAAGTTGCGCTGGCATTCTTTAAGCCGAAAGGCATGACATGATATGAAAAAGTACCGCACGGGGTAGTGAATGCAGTTTTATATTGATCGGCGGGGTGAATTTGAATTTGATTATAACCAGAAAATCCGTCCATAAAGGAGAGAGCCTCATGGCCCGTGTAGTCGTCGATAATTTGATCGATAAATGGCGTTGGAAAGTTGTCTTTGGGACATGCATGATTGAGATCGTGAAAGTCTGTGCAAACGTGGATAGTGCCCTATTTTTTGTTAACAGGTACAGGGTTGGAAACCCATGAGGTATAGGCGATGGGGTAAATGAACCCAATAGCGCGTAACTTGTCAATTTTGTCTTTGATAGCCACAACTTTGGATGGGTGTAGCGGTTGTTGTTTTTGGTGAACTGGTGTGATGTCGGGCTAGGTGTCGATGCGATGTTCAAAAATAAAGGGATCGAGGCCACTGACATAACGAACATCTCATGCGTTCATTGACTGAAGTAGTGACATAACGGATGTCAGTGATATTTGTTGGGGAGGACGTAGCAGAACTGGGGTTGTTCTGGAAGTTCTGGCGCATTGCGGCTAATGTCTGCCGAAAGCATGGTAGGGCTGGGCAATGATGGGTATAGTGGCCATACTCTGAAAATATAGCACAAGAATATTTGGTCCTCAACCCTTTACTACTGGAAGAGTGGGTGGTATTGGAGGGACTAGCAGTAGTGGCGGGTGTTGGGGGAGTTTGATTGAGGGGGATCAAATTTCGTAATTCAGGTAGTGATGGACAGTTGTTGGTTTGGTGGCCCTCTTTCTCACATAGTGCACAAGGTGGTGGGATGCATGGAGGAAGTGGAGCGGTGGGCTCCTTCTTCTTTCTCCTGCCCCTAGTTGTAGCAGGGGGGTTAGTGAGTGGGGTGGTGGGGGTAAGGATGGGAATCGTCATGGGGATTCCTTCCTGGGGGGGAAGGGATGGTTGAGGGACCATCTCGGGTGGGTGTAAATACCAAACTAGGATTGATAACACCATATTAGGTAGTGTGAGCGTTGCGGCTACCTGAAACGCTTCGATACCTGGTGGAGGGTAAAAGAAGGGAATTTGAGTGAGGGGTTGGGGAACTGTCTCCCAAAATGGACTATGTCCTTGGGGAGGGGTGGAATCATGGACTGGTGGGGTCGACGAGTGTCCAAGAGGTTCTTGAGGGGGGTGTTCTGTGACGAGTGGGACGTCAGGTATGATAGAAGCCTATGTAAGAGGAAGGGTATCCTCTGTGTGAGTTCCGTTAGATGATATGAAGCATACTTGATTATCGGGATGAAGGAGTGGTGGTGCTCCATGGTAGGCCCCTAACAAGGATGGATCTTTAAAAATCCCAGGACCCATCTCGACGAGTGGATATGCATCTTGGCTTGTGTGGATGAGAGGAAGAATGTTATCGATGTTGGCAGATGGGTTAGGCTCATAATGTGAGACTTGGTCAATGGTAACGATCTTCCCATTGTGAGGGAACATCATTGTTCGAAAGACGTAAGATGCCACTACCTTCATAGCCTACATGTAGATACGACCGAACAAGATATTATAATCGAGCGGGGCGTCGATAACTTCGATATCGATGAGAATAGTCTTGCCCCCGAGTTCGACAGGGAAATTTTGGAAGATCCCTTCAGGAGAGGATGGTTGTCCGTCATAAGATCGTAATGTGATGGCAAAGGGTATTATTTTCGGGGAACCAAGTTTCTGCCATACCATTTTGGACATGATTCATGTAGATGCACCTTCATCGATGATACACCGATGAACTGTGATGTTCTATATTTTGACTGGTATTTGAAAAGCGATCAAGGTGGGAAGACGAGGTTCTCCACTGTTAATATCAAAGGTGATGAGTAGTGATTTCTGCTGAGTATGACAAGTTTGTAGGACTTCCAAGACTGACATGACCGTCGGGGATTGCGCTTAGTCATCTACCAAACTATAGTTATGAGCTGCCCTAGCCTGTGGGTTGTGGACATTCTTGCGCAATGGGATGCGAGGGATGCGAAGCGGTGGTTTGGAAGAAGGGCGAGGGATCACCAACAGGGGTGTCTTTGGTGTAGGGTTTGTCTCTAGAGGGATGGGAGTAGACTCAGCGGGGGTATGATACTGACGATTACGTGTTTGCAGAAGGATTTCTTCCTCACTGGTAAGGATAATTGTACGATCTGCTAGATTGTTGGGGTTGAGGTATTGTCCTTCTTGAGGTGGGGGATGTTGGGTGTTTATCACACCTTGATGTGGAATAGGATTTTGCAGCACATCGGGAGGATTTTGTTGCACGTATTGTTGGGGTGCCTATTGAGGAGTAGGTTGTGCAGGAGAATGGCGAAGACTCCCAGAGTCTTTTAACTATTTAAAATCAACAATCTGGGGGAAATGATGAGTGTAATGGCCGAACTCACCATAAAGGGCACAAGGGAAGATGATTTTAACATTGTTTCTCCCTTGGCGTTTATTATTATTGCCCCCTTGGGGGTTTTGGTTCCCTTGGTTCTGGTTTCCCCCAGTGGGTTGGTGTTGTGGGGGTTGATTCCCGCCCTGACCTGGGTTGTTGTTATTCTTGTTCGGTCCTTTGTTCTTGGCATTTTTTGATGGATGGGTTGGATTGGTTGTGTTCAACTGTTCAAAATTTTGGTATTGTTGAGAATCAAAGAGTTGAACAAAATTCACCCCCGCATGAGGATGTGGGGGAGCCATGGGTTGTGGAGGACCAGGAAATGGGAAGTATGGATTCTGTGGTGGTACCGATCCATAAGGTACATAGGAAGGCGTAGTGCTTTCACTAGTTCTATAAGCTGAGGTTGAGGGAGTACCACTGGTTGTTGGAATAGGTGGATGTATGGGTGGTGTCGGCGATGGTCCACTGATGGGTGGTGGTATAGCAACAGGGTATGGCTGTTGATAAGGGGGTGGGGGGTAATAAGAAGTTCCCCCATATGCCGGAAGGTATTGAGGTGTGCCATACATCTGTGGTGGTTGGGGTTGTGGACCGTGGTGTGTGGTGGCACCGATCAGTCCGTCTGCTGAGTGAGACATCCCAGGTTTGTCTTGGCCGAATGGCATAGGTTTTGGAAGATCAGGAAGTACAGTGTATAAGTATCCTGACTGTGCGTAGATGAGCTCATACTGTTGGGCCTTATTGATGGCTTCCTCTTCGGATTGAGGGAAGTTGGAAGCTACATCCTTTCCAAGGAGAGATACAAGTGATCTAAGAAGCCAGTCAAGACACTGTTGCTTGGTGGTTTCTGCTTTGCACAAACTACGTCACCTATGCCACTCGTGAATGTGGTCAGCGTTGTGTGTGGCTCAGGTTTGTTTGAAATTAGAAAGTAGTTCTAGACCATTGTCGTGGTGGATGGGTAATTGGAAGAAGGTCAAGAATGATTTGGCTAATGACTCAAAAGTGGCGTGGGATCCTGATTTTTCTTCGACATACCATTTAGCCGATGGGCCAGTGAGTGTGCGTTGAAATAATCACAGTCTGATGGAATCATCCATAATGCTATTGGAGGAGCACCATAGGTGAAAGTTCATGAAATGGTTGGCAGGGTCATTGCCTGCCTTTCCTTCAAACTTGGGTATGTCTGAAGGTAGTTTGGTTGGCATTGCAGGCCATGTGGGATCATGCAATATAGGATCATTGGTGAGTTTGGTGAGATCCGGTATGTTAAGAGAGGCCAAATATGGCATCTACAGTGGGGGGGGGAGGATTAGCTCCGGCCATACTGTGTTGTGAACCTGACCCTTGAGGGGGGCTCAATGGGTTGGTGCTCCCTCCTTGAGAGGAAGTGAGTCCCCCGTTTCTGTTTAAAGGAGAGCGAGTGAATGGATGACCTTGGGAAGTTGACCCAAGTAATGTAGAACCAAGAAAATATGATCCTAAAATAGTAGCACTCACAGGAGTGTGTGAAGGAGGAGTCGATGAGCGAGCACGACCAGATAATCCCCCTAAGATAGGAGGGAGGTTTAGCAAGCGTTGTGAACGACAGGGGTTCTGTGGTTCCGCTATGATGTCAGACTAGTTGTGTGAATGTGTGCAAAAAGTGGTGAGAGTAATATGGAAGTAAGAGCCGTTGCGTTGAATGTTTACACAATATATATATCCAAATCAAACTGTAATAAGATGTGCATCATACATAAAATGAGAAAGAAGCATATATGTGGGTAAGTGGGTTTTGTCCACTTGGGGGAATCAAAAGAAATAAATTACTCGTGTCCTAGAAGACGTAACATCCTTCCTCTCAAATAGCACCAGACCTTCCAATAGTACTCAACAGTGGGGTCTGAAGTCACGGGAAGAGAAACTAGTGAAGGATGAAATAATTGGTTATAATGAGGGGTAAAGGAGGCATATCCTGAAAGAGCTGGCAATATTTCCCAATAGCCACACAAAATCCAATCAAGGTGCAATTGCAGCCCACAATTGCCACCTGGTTATAATGAGGGGTAAAGGGGGTATATCCCGAAAGAGCTGGCAATATTTCCCAATAACCACACAAAATCCAATCAAGGTGCAATTGTAGCCCACAATTGCCACCTGGGTAGATGTCCTAAAGTTGGTCACTAGGTACCTTGGTCAAAGTGAGACATTTATATTTTCAGCCTAAGAAATGGGTCACGGGCTGGATCCCGTCCAAGAAGTGGGTGCCTCAAGGGGAGACGCATAGAACAACCAGACCTCGGCCTTCAACCCTTCATGGGTATCTCCCTGCCTTATGGTAATTGGAACACTTGACTTGGAGGATTTTCAGTTCCCTATTTGACAACCTCTATGTTTTGACAATGTGAGAACCAGATAACGGGGAGTTTTTTGGATACCTATCCCCGAAATCCTACCTAGACTAAAAAATTTCTTTTGGCACCTCCTGTGGAGGAAAACGTAATGATTTTTTTAGAAAGATTTTAGATGTAGTTGTTTTGGGAGGTTGGGGGTGCAAACCAACCTCGTTGATTAAAAATGGGAGTGGATAGTTTCGTTAAGAAAATGGTAGGGTGTTTTTAGAATCCCTTGGGAGGAAACTTACTTTGACCTCCACGTTTCAAGAAGAAGCTATGTGAGTGATAAGTGACTTTTGTGTGTGAGTGAAAGTGTGCCAATTTTTAGTGAAATAGATGTCACCTTGTTCCATGTGGACTTCGCTTGTTCCTTACAAGAGTTTGATTACCTAATTAACTAAGTGCCTTTGGTACAACCTTGCGTAATTCAAAAGTCCCTAGGAATCTAGCATGTGGACATGTGGGTCCATTACTATCCCTTTAACTCCCTATTGTGATGTAATCTAAGAAAAACTTTGAAACTATCCTAGATTGAACATGTGGGAATGTGTGGGCCCGTTACCAAACCTTTAAACTTCCCTAGTGTTTTGATCTAAGAAAGAAAAAATTCAAACACTATCTTATCTTTGTAGCATGTGGGCATGTATGGGCCCGTTACAATATTAAGATGTGTTTGAAAAAAGAAAACTAAGATGAGTCCCAAGAAGGGTTGTTTTCCTTTCCTAAAAGGTTTTAATGTTCTTTTAAGGGAGATGAATTTGTTTCACAATCTTTTTCTGATTCTCAAGGTCGCTTGGAAGCGCGAGAGAAGAGCATACTAAGTGATTGTATTTCAACTTCTAGTCCCAATGTAAGTTAAATGTGATTTAAAAATGACTTCCAACTTATATTGTAAGTCAAAACAAGCCATCCATGTGGCAAAAAGCAAAGAAGGGAAATTGATTTTATCCTCCTAAGTGCCTATGTGTGTTTGACTAACCCCTTTATATGATGAGGGGACTAAGTGTGGTGCAGCTTTAAAACATGCTTGACATCATTTTTAAGAAGGAAAATGGCCTTCCCCACATCTCAACAACTTTACAATGTGAAATTTTGCACTGATGCGCTCGTCCTAGTGAAGACAGAGGCGCACAGAGTGCATGCGTGCGAGAAGAGACAAGTTAAAAAGAGCATGTGCGCAGAGCATAACCATGAATCAAGTGCATGGGCGCACTATGTGTGTCTGTGGGTTGAAAAACCCGCACATATGTGGCGCACAGCCGAGAACGAAAAATCCGAATGGATTTCTCTCAATTCAACTTGGAATTGGCTGGTTGGCAGGTCGTCATAGGCCGGTTAGTGCACCTGCAAGTTAAACAAACTAAAAGAAGAGAAAAATAAACCCAAATGAGGTAGGAAATTAATACCTTTCCCCAGCGGAGTCGCCAATCTGTTGCGCCTCTTTTGTCACCTTGGTGAGCAAATAAGAGGTGCTTGCAAGATTAGTTGGGTCTGCTGAGCAAGACAACTGTAGAGAAAAGAGTTAGAGAAAGAAAACAAAAACTAGAATTAAGAATTAAACTAAGATATGCAATAAAAATAAAATTCATGAGCATAGGGACATAGAAACAAAAAGAACCAAAAGACCCATGTCACCAATGTTTGAGGCTGATCTATTGATGAAAACAAAGCACCAAGAAGAAAGGGGACTATGAGTCCCTTCTTCCTCCAAGGGAAGGTTCTTGGACCCTCACTAGCTAGCTCTTCTTACAACAAAGAAAATGTACAATGGTGATGAAAGAATTCTTTAAAAATCCACTCAATGGTGAGGTGGATTGTCCAATGTAATGGTGCCAATATGATTGTGTCAAGGATGTATTCCTCAAAACAATAGAGGCAACATAACATTACTTTGAATTCCTTGAGAAAATGAGGTGCATTCATGGATTTTTATAGCATTGCTTTGGGTTATTGTTTAACTGCTTTGTAGTATGAAAAGAGGCCATTTAGGGCATTATTAGGTCTTTGACTAGCCCACCATTTGGATCCAGCCCAGATTTGAGGGTAAAATCGGCTTGGGAGCTGAACCATAAGTGGTTCAGAGACCGACGACTTCCATAAATGCGCCGTTTAGCAGGTGCGCGGAGTTTTGCGCTAACAGTCGTGCATCGTGCGCCTGTGCGCGATTTCTACATTCTTGTTCCATGCATGCGCACATGCACCCAATTTCTACAAAGCACTCTCCAATTTTTCACTACTTTGTATAGTTTTTGACCTTTTTTGAATGTTGTGGTATTAATTTAGGTCCATGAATGACTTCATCATTGTTTGATGATGTTGAGTTCTTGTAACCATGTGCTGACGAAATTTCAGTGATAACAACCATTCTATCCCAACTCTTAATCTTGGACATACCTTTCCTACTTCTATCATCTTGCAACTTGACCCACCATAAAGATGCATGTCCCTTCAGACTGTTCACTGCATGCTTTACCTTCTTCTCATCATCAACTTCCTCATAGTAAAATTAATTGTCTAAAACACTTATCGAGTAATAAATTATTCCACATTCAAATTAACTTCATACATTGAGACTTCCGTACTTGCTTTAGTTCTCAACTTGACAATAGCCCTCAACAACCGCTCCTTTGTTTATTGTTCTCCTACAACTTATTCTTCTTCTACATATTCACTTTTATCTTTACTGACATCACTAGCTTCAGGTGCTCTTTTTTTTGTTGTATCCATGGTGTCCAGCCTTACATGAAGTTATCACATTTCCTCTTCCATGGTCGCATTGACTATAGGTCTCTCCCTGTGTCTTCTTGGTGGCATGATTATAAGTGTTTCCTTTTATCACATAGTTTATTTCCCACTATGATACCACTTCATGCAAAACTCGACCACTCCTGGGAATTACATGCCCTCCCATTTTAGGATCGTTCACTTAAGGGAGCTTAATTATCTCTCAGACTCTTGTTGAACCCTCAAAATACTCTACCATAGGCCTTTTTTCTTTTCCCTACACACAAATTTTCATGTGTGAGGGTCTTATAACGTGACCTCAGGCCAAAACCACAGGCTAAAATCTTTAATCAATAGAACCTCTGGCACTTTGAAGCTCCAGGCTTCGGGAGTTCTAACAACAACACACTATGATTCCCCCTAATGCCGAATTTGTGAATAGTTGAACAAAGAATGGGATCAATGGCTCACGTTACTTGCTGTGATCTACTATTCACAAAAATTTCAGGACTCTGGGATTCGTGAGTCTTCCCTATTTAAATGTGAAATGCCTCTGAATATGCGAACTCTGAAGTTACATATTGGATGACTAACGTCTGCCTCCAATCGACATCCTACATTTACTCCAAACTCTTGGATTCATATCTTTTCACATATTTCACCAACAACCTGTCAGAGTACCGAACTTTGAACACACTAATGTTTTTGATCAACGATCCACGCTTCCTTCCAAATGGACGGTCGAGATGAAATCTAACCTTCAAGCTTTCGGGGATTTTTGACCCAAAACAAATTACACTCTATATCTTCTGAAGTACCAATCTTTGAACTCCTGAGATGTCGACACATATACCTAACGCCAATGGTAATGATCTACATCGGGCTTCATAGCTTCGGTTTTTTCTCAAGCTCTTGCAACAACACTTCAAATTCTTTGGAGTGGTGAATTTTTTAACCATGCTCAATCTATAGACACATGTACTTATAACCGATGACTAAGATGCACTCTGAACTTTGGGAATTTTTCCACCCCCAAAACACACCTAAAAACAATAGGATTAGCTTTGGACTTCGCAAGTTAACAACCATGCTCCTTTCTCACATCTGACCGCTGTGAAATATTTGACTCCTTCTTGAGTAGATCTCATCCACTCAACCTCGAAATGAAAAAGATTATTCCTCCAAGGAATTTTACTCCCTATTCTACCTGATATTTGTCACTCTAAGTGACTCGAACCTTGGTGCATGTCTGATTCTTCCCTCCTTGAAACTTGATACTTATGAAAATATCATACGCACTCGCGATTGTTCTCCTTGAGACTTTTTCAACACTTCACTAAGTGTTGTCCCTCTACACACCTTGCTTGGGACTGTAATTCTAGATTATATACTCAAATGTGTATATGTGCACTCCTTGCACCGACTCTATAAAATTCACACTATCTCCTGAGCTATTCAGTTTAAAAACAACTATAACTTCACACTCCTTGCGTGGTCACTATGCACTCCTTGCGTGGTCACTGTGCACTCCTTATGCCAAGATTTCATAAGAGAAACAATTGAAACTTAGAAAACATCATAGGTCCATTCATTCAACCATGAAATACAGACATGGGAATATAAACACAGAAAAAAGATAACATAAAATTACCCAAATAACTCAAAGATAAGGAAACTCAGACATTGGAAGCAATTCTCCTCTATTATATTCCTTTAGAAAAGCATTTACAATATTTCCAACAACTCTCAACAAAATAACAACAAATCTATACAACTCTCTTCAACAACAATCACAATAACCTCAACACCCTCTTTTGTGCATAGATTACATGTATTTATACATGAGATGGCTTCTTGAGCCTTCCATCCAAACTATCTTAGTGCTTTCATATCACAATTAAGCATCCTACCACTAAGGCTTATTAGAATAAATGAGATATTACAGTCTATATATGATTCAATGTTCAAAATATGTACACTCCTATAGGTAATTAAAGAAATTACAATCTCCCAGAGCTCATACAATGGCTCAAGATTCGAGATATTATAAGATCTTTAATTACAATACTTTCAAAATGTTAAAGTGACATGGTCTCCTTGGAATCTAAACCAGTTTGAAGAGCACGTTGCATGCTGATTTTTCCTCCACTTGGCCTCATTGATTGTTGATGGTGATGCTCCTGCATCACATTATTATAAGGATTGTCTACTATGGAAGAAAACCAACACCAACCTACATACTTTTCGTGAATCTTTTAGAGTTGACGAAATAGCAAGAAACATTCCAAAAAAAGGCGTAGCATTGGAAAATAGATAAGTAGATCAACAAAGTTTCATGGTGCAAGTAGAAAGAACTCTAAATAATGGACCAATCTCTATTTTTATTGACCTTGGTGCTAGTTTAAGTTATATTTTAACTAGATTGGTGAAGATGTAGCAACTATAGAAAAACAAATTTGAAAAGTCATGTTTAGTTCAGCTTGCTATAGGTACAAAGAGGAAGGTGACTAAATTTGTTGAAAAGTGTGAATTCTTTATGAATGATTTCAAAACATATGCTGATTTGAATGTTTTTCCCTTGGGGTAATAGGATTTGTTGATTGGTATGAATTGGTTAGAATAACATAGAGCGATATTAAACTGTTATAATAAGAAATATTTATGTACGAATGATATTGGTAACATTGTTAGTATTAAAGGGATACCTAAGATGGTTTATGTTTGTGAAATCTCATCTTTACAAATGAAAAAGCATGTGTGTAAATATTGTAAATTATATGGTGTACATGTAATATATAACACGGAGGAAAATAACAAAATTAATATAAAAGAGTTTCCTATTTTAATGGAATTTAAGGACATATTCCCGAAAGAAATTCTAGGATTACCTCCAAAAAGAGATATAGATTTGACTATAAATCTAGTACGTGGTGCACTATGAGTCTCTAAGGCTCTTTGTAGGATGAACATCCTAGAGATGAATGAAATAAATATACAATTACAATAATTAATAGATAAAAAGTACATCCGACCAAGTATGTCCCCGTGGGGAGCACCTGTACTTTTTGTAAAAAAAAGGATTGTACTTTACGATTGTGTATTGATTATAGACAACTAAATAAAATTACTATTAAAAAAATATATTCTTTACCTCGCATTGATGATCTATTCAATCAAGAGGAGCGACGGTATTTTATAAAATTGTCTTGCATTCTAGATATCATCAAGTTAGGATAAAGGATGAAGATATTCATAAAACAACTTATAGAATGAGGTATGGATACTATGAGTTTGTAGTGATGCCTTTTGGTTTAACAAATGCTCCAACCTCATTCATGTGTTTAATGAATAATATTTTAAGTAAATTCTTAGATAAATTCTTTATTGTTTTTATTGATGACATATTAGTATATTCAAAAAACGAACAATAACATGAAGAACATTTAAGAATACTTTTACAAGTGTTAAGGGAACACAAATTATATGATAATCTTAGTAAATGTGAATTTTATAAAGATAAAGTATAGTATTTGGGACATGTTATTTATAAAGAGGGAATTTTAGTCGATCGGGATAAAACTAAATCTATAATGGAATGGCATGCTCCAAAAGACGTTACTTATATAAGACCTTTTATGGGAATTATTGGTTGTTGCCGAATATTTATTAAAGGTTTTTAAAAATTGTGTATCCTATAATCTCATTACAGAAGAAGGGAATCAAATTTAATTAGACAGAAAAATGTTGGGTATGAGTTATATTCTTTGCATGTGTGTGTGTGTGGGCGTGTCAGATATGACAACTACGTCTGACGATCCCTCATAGTAGTGTATTTTTTGTGCCGTGTGCATCGAGAACTTTGCTACGGGTATCCCAGGGGGGGCAGGTATGCCCCCCTGGTTATGCACAATGTTCAACACCAGTCGTAGCCTGGGGCAGAGCCCCCCAATCTTTTTTTTGGGTGGTTTTTGCTATTTTTAGCGGTTTACTAAAAATAATCATGGTTTTAGCGATTAGGGTTTTGGTATCTACGGAATACCTAAAAAAATTGTATATATTTTATAGTGGATGGTGAAATTTGATATAATGAATATAAGAAAGGTTTTCCGGGTTGAGGGTTTCCGATATAAATCTTTGTGTACTATGTGAGTGAGCCATTGATTAAATTCGGTTTTGCTTAAGAATCTATATGCATTGCTTTACTTCATAGGCTTAAAACTTACATGTGGTATCAGAGCTCATTTTTGGCTTTAGAGGGATGCCTTTGTTGTTGAGGGTTTGGCTCAGTCTTGATAGATCAAGTTTATCATGGGTCTATGAGAAGCCTAGGTTTAGTAGGAGCTTTTGCGGTGGAGATTTGAGTATAGAAAGAGGAATGACAAGCTCATCTAGAATCGAGATAGAGAAGTTGAACGGTAAAATATTTGAGCTATGGAAGCTTAAGATGGAGTACCTTCTTGTAGAAAAAGAACAATGGATCGTTTTGGATCCTGGTACACAGCCTACGGGTACACCGTCTACTAGCACACAGACTACTGGTACACAACCTACTAGTACACAAACTACTAGTACACCAGCTACTGGTATGTCGAAGGAAGATTGAGAGAAGTTGGACAGAAGAGGAAGGAGTACTATTCGACTCTCCCTAGCAGATTCAGTGTTGTTGAATGTCTCGGGAGAATCTATAGCCAAGGAACTATGAGATAAGTTGGGGAATTTGTATCAATCAAGGTCCCTCGTAAACAAGTTGTTTCTTCGAAATAAGTTTTATCATCTTAGTATGGAAGATGGAGATTCTATGATAGAACATATAAATTTCTTTAATACTTTGGTAAGTCAACTTGGCTCTGTTAATATTAAAATTGTAGAAGAAGATAAGTGTATTACCTTGTTATGTTCTTTGCAAGACTCTTGGGATAATTTGGTTGTAGCAATAGGTAGTACCATTCAATCTACATTGAAGTATGAGGATGTAGTTGCATCCTTGTTAGTTGAAGAGATGAGGAGAAAAAGCATGGATGGTCACAACACATATGCTTTATTTGTAAGAGGGCATACCCAAGACAAGAACCCTAGTAAGCCTTCAGGGTGGAGATCTAAATCTACATGTAGATCTATGTCTCCAGGAAAATCTTTGAGGAAATGTTAGAAGTGTGGTAAAATAGGGAATTATAAGAAAGGTTGCAATTCTAAGAAGGTTGAAAAACCAAAGGGATCTGATGGCACCTCTTCCAGAGAGGAAAAAACCTCCACCGAAGAATGAGGTGATGTCTACCTAACATCTACAAGTACACATGCAGACCATGATGTATGGTTGATCGACTCAGGTGCATCATACCATATGACTCCTCATAGGGAGTGGTTCTCTGAATATGAAAAATATGATGGTGGTGATGTATTACTGGGAGATGACTCGACAACAAAAATCTTGGGACGTGGAAAGGTTACGTTGCTGCTAAAAGATGGAAGGATTAGAACACTCTCTGGGGTTCTGCACATTCCAAAACTAGATAGGAGCTTAATATCTGTAAGCAATATGGATGATGCAGGAGTGGATATTGTATTTGGAAAGAACACTTACAAGATGGTACGAGGGGCAATGGTGTTGATGAGGGGAGTTCAGTGTAGAACTATGTACAAGTTGTTGGGAATAACTTATACTAATCGGTGTAATAGTTATGTTGTCCTTGAGAAGAAAAATAAATGAGACAAGACCAATATCGTCCATGAAAAGAAGACCATGTTGTGGCATTGAAGACTAGGGCATATTGGAGAAAAGGGCCTTCGAACACTACACGGTAAAGGCATGGTTGAAGGTATGTCTAATTGAACTCTAGATTTTGATTTCTGTTAACATTGCATATATGGTAAACAAAATCGAGTAATATTCTCATCTGGTGCTACAAGAGCAAAGGGGATCTTAGAGTTGATACACAATGATGTGTTTGGACCTGTTCCTGTTCCATCCCTAGGTAAATCTGTGTATTATGTTTCATTCATAGATGATTTTTCAAGGAACACATGGATTTATTTTCTTAGAAAGAAATATGAGGCATTTGATAAATTTAAAGAGTTTAAGGCTCTGGTAGAAAATCAGACAGAGAAGAAAATAAAGGTATTGAGAACAGATAATGGTGGATAATTCTGCGGAAATGAATTCAAAGAATTCTATAATAAGTGTGGTATAGAAAGGCAGAAGACTAATCCATACACTCCTCAACAGAATGGAGTTGCAGAAAGGATGAATAGGAAACTGATGGAAAAAGCAAGGAGCATGCTCAGTGGTGTCGGGTTAGGACAAGAATTATGGGCAGAGGCAGTGGCTATAACATGTTACCTGGTCAATCGATCATCTTCATCAATGTTGGATGATAAAACTCCACACACGGTATGGTCTGGAAAGAAACCCTCTCTTCAACATCTTAGACAATTTGGTTGTGATGCTTATGTGCATGTTCCAAAGGAAAATAAATGTAAGATGGATAAAAAGGATGAAAAGTGTATCTTTATTGGTTATAAATATGGTGTGAAAGGTTATAATATTTAGAACCCAGAAACCAAGAAAATTGTTTACAATCGAGATGTTGTTTTCAGAGTGGTAAAATATGTGTCCAAACAGGAATTCCTACCAACGCAAGACGAACCTGAGAAAATAGAGCTTGAGTTGGATGATGCAAAATCAAAATCATCTGAAGAAGAGGAAGCAGAAGAAGAATAAGAAGATCCTCATACCACAGTATTGAGGAGATCAGTGAGAGATAAAAGGAAACCAGAAAGGTATAGTCCACTTGATTTCCGTTCCAATTTTCCTTTATCTATTACTGAAGATTATCCCAGAACTGTCATGGAAGAAGTGAATTCAGAGGATATTAAACTCTGGAAGAAGACCATGGTTGAAGAAATGGATGCCTTGGATAAGAATGAGGCATGGGATATAATTGAGTTGCAAACTATAACAAAATCAATGGTAGCAAATGGTTGTTCAAGAGGAAGTTTAATGCACAACGTAATGTGGAGAAATACAAATCTTGGTTAGTAGCAAAAGATTATTCTCAGGTAGAGGGAATTGAATTTCATGAGATTTCTTCCCATGTTGCTAAGTTAACTTCTATTATATTTCTTTTATCTATTGTTGTTGCTTTTGATCTTTAAGTGGAACAGATGGATGTGAAGACAACATTCCTACATGTGGATCTGGAAGAAAAAATCTACATAAAGCAGCCATAAGGATTTTTAGTGAAGGGAAAGAAAGAGTTGCTCTGTAAGCTAAAGAAGTCACTATATGGTCTGAAGCAATCACCTAGGATGTGGTACCAAAAGTTTGACACATACATCCTTGGATTGAGATTTGTAAGAAGGAGGGATGATCACTGTGTATATTCTAAGAAGGTTGGTAATCACTTCATTTATGTAGTGTTGTATGTGGATGACATGTTGTTGGTAGGAATAACACGGATGTTATCAAGGAAGTGAAATCAAAGCTATCCTCCAAATTTGACATGAATGATATCGGTGTTGTTAACTTCATTCTGGGGATGGAGATTAAAAGATATTGTGGAAATAGGAAACTCTGATTGAATCAGAGAAAATATGCTGAGACAATATTGCAGAAGTTTAATATGCATTGAAGTAAACCATTCAAGGTTCTTATTCCTATCGGTGTAAATTTATCTATAGATCAGTGTCCCAAGACACGGGAAGAAGAAGAGGACATGTCCCATGTTACGTATGCCAATGCAGTTGGCAGTTTGATGTATGCAATGGTTTGTACTAGACCAGACATTGCACATGTAGTGGGAGTTTTGAGAAGGTATATGTCAAAACAAGGGGAGGAGCATTGGGCAACAATAAAGAGGGTCTTCAGGTATCTGCGTGGCACTAACATTTATGGATTGTGCTACCAAGGAAGACTAGGATTGGACAGAGTGTTGGACATACATGGCTTTGTTGATGCAAACTGGGCTGGAGATATGGATCGCAAAAGATCTACAAGTGGGTATGTGTTTAACCTATTTGGAGGAGAAATCAGTTGGATGAGCAAAAAACAGGCTATTGTGGCACTCTCAACTACATAAGTTGAATACATGGTAGCCACTCATGAAAGAAAGGAAGCACTATGGTTACAAAGATTGTGTTCAAGTACTGGGTTGGTACAACAAGCAACGAGATTAGATTGTGACAGTCAGAGTGCAATCTTCCTGGAAAAGAATCCAACTTATCATTCAAAGACAAAGCATATTGATGTTTAGTATCACTTTGTGTGAGACATGGTTGAGGAAAAGAAGGTGTTGCTGGAAAAGGTTGACACTTTGAAGAATGTTGCAGATTCATTGACAAAATATATGAGCACAGAAAAGTTCTCCTGGTGTAGAGTAACAATGGGCATTGTTGCCCTGTATTGTTGACTATATAATCCGTTGGACCCCTGGATGCAAAAAAAACAACAAGTGGGAGAATGCTAGTTATGTTTTATATTCTTTGCATGTGTGTGTGTGAGCGCGTCAGATATGACAACTGCGTTTGACGATCCCTTGTAGTAGTGCTATGTTTGTGCAATGTGTGCCAGGTACTTTCCTAGGGGAGTCCTAGGGGGGGTAGGTATGTCGTCCTTGGTTACGTGAAACGTTCGACACTGGGGGTAGCCCGGGGCAGCACCCCAAAATATTTGTTTTGGGCGGTTTTTGCTATTTTTAGCAGTTTACTAAAAATAATCCCGGCTTTAGGGATTGGGGTTTTGGTATCTACGGAATACCTAAAAAAATTGTATATATTGTATAGTGAATGGTGAAATTCGATATAATGAATATAAGAAAGGTTTTTCAGGTTGAGGGTTTCCGGTATAAATCTTTATGTACTATGTGAATGAGTCATTGATTAAATTCTATTTTTCTTAAGAATCTATATACATTGTATTACTTCACAGGTTTAAAAATTACAAAAAATGTCAAGATAGTTTTAATAAACTAAAAAATATCTTAACTATCGCTCCTATACTAATTGCATATCCATATAAAGATTTTGTTGTATGTATGGATGCTTACAAGGAATGATTAGGAGGAGTGGTAATGCAAAACAATTATGTAGTAGCTTATGAATCTAGAAATCTTAAAGACCGTGAAAAGAATTACGCTACTCATGATTTAGAGTTAGTTGCTATTATTCATGCCCTTCAAATTTGGTGACATTTTATTATAGGAAGAATATTTTTGTTGATGTCTAATAATATTAGTTTAAAATACTTATTTGATCAACAAAAATTAATGCTTGACAAGCTAGATGGTTAGCTTCCCTAGGAGAATACTATTTTCAAATCAAGCATATTAAGGGTAAAGAAAATAAAGTTGCATACTCTTTAAGTCGTCATGAAAATTTAGTCTACATGGCCACAAGTAGCATTTATGAGACTCATTTGGAAGATAAAATCAGGACAACTGCGGAAAATGATGAAAAATATCAAAATTTATAAAGAAAAATAACAAAAAGTGAAGTTGGAAATTAAGAATCAGATTATAGAATAAATAGAAATGGATTACTAATGTATAAAAATAGATTACACATACCTGATTCAGATGAAATGAAATTATGAATATTGAATTAAATGCATAATAAGCCATATTCTGCACACTCTCGGCACCAGAAAATGATTACTATGCTAAGAAAGAAATTTTATTGGAAAAAAATGAAAAGTGAAGTAGCGGAATATTTGGAAAGAGGCATGGAATGTTAGTAGGTCAAAGATAAGCATAAGAACCCAATGAGCTTACTACAACCTCTACCTATTCTGGAATGGAAATGAGAGGTTATTAGTATGGATTTTATAACACGCTTACCTAAAAATAATAAAATAAATTATTCTATTATCGTTGTTGTTGATAAAAATAAGCAAAGAAACACATTTTATTCATGTCAAGTCCACTTACAAAGCTATAAATATTGTTGATATTTTTATGAAATAAATTTTTAGATTACATGGTGTGCCTAAAGTTGTAATTTCTGATAGAGATGCTAAGTTTACATGTACTTTTAGAAAACTTTGTTTAAAGGTTTGGATACCTTTTTAAAATTTAGTATTGCTTACCATCTGCAAACAAATGAGAATACCAAAATGGTAAACCAATTTTTGGAGAATATCCTTAGAATGTATGTAATGGATAAGCCTAAATGGGAAGAGTATTTACATCTTGTTGAATTTGATTATAACAATTATTTTCCGGATTAAGCTAAATTAAGTCCTTTTGAAATACTTTATGGACAAAAATGTAACACTCTAATTTGTTGGAGTAGTCCAATAGACAGATTAATGTTAGGTCCCAATATGTTGAAATATATGGAACTAAGAGTGAAACAGGTATAGCATCACTTGAAGGTGGCACAAGACCGACATAAAAGTTACGCAGATTTGAAAAGATCTTTGAGAGAGCTCCAAGTTGGAGATCATGTTTATGTAAAAGTAAAATCGATGAAAAGTTCTTTGAGATTGGATAATTGTACTAAGTTAACTCCAAGATATTGTGGACCCTTCGAAGTTTTAGAAATATTGGGGCCAATAGAGTATTAACTGGAAGAAGACACTTCTAGCTACAATAAAAGTACATAATCTTTTTCATGTTTCTTTATTAAAGAGATATATGCATGATACTACTCATGTGGTTGATTGGGATGTAATATATATGGAAACCAAATGAGAATTACAAGTGGAACTAGAATGCATTCTCGATAGGATATAACTTATTCTCCAGAACTGGGCCATCGAGAAGGTAAAGGTGCAATGGAAGCACCTTGGTCCTCATGAATCTAGTTGGAAATTGGAGAGTCATATGCAAGAGAAATATCCAATTATTTTTCGAGAGGAATTGAAGTATATTGAGTAACACTGATGATGGTTTTAAACTTTAAGGGGGGATGTATGTAATATCCCAAATTTTGAAATTTTTAAAGACTTTATTATATTTGTTTATTAAAAAAAAATTAACAGAAGTTTGACCATGGGAGGTTGATAGATTTGTAAAGATATTTTGTATAATTATTTAATAAAAAAAAGGAATAAAATATGAAGGTCGTCATTGAAGACTGATTGTTGAACCACAAGGAGGAATAACAAGTGGACTATGAAATACCAAGTGGAAAAGACTTTGAGTTGAACTCAAGTGATGAAGGAGGAATCTTCCCAACAAATTTGGTCAAACTCAAGTGAGAGTTAGAGTTGAGAAGGTGGCTCATTAATGACCAAAAGTCCTAGGAAAGTGAATAAAAAATAATTTGCATAATAGAGGAGGAGGCTTTCATGACTGGGAAATAAACTAGAGAACAAAATGTGTGAATTTTTGAAGTAAGTTTTGAGGAATAAAGGGCTACAATATTCGTCCTTGTGGTTCAATGGTCAGGCTCGAGGGTATTTAAAGAAAGTAATTTGATTGTTCCTGATTTTGGTTGGTTGGAATGGCAACCTTCAGATCATTTTTACCTCATTTTTTGATTGCGATATTATTACAGGTTCCATTCTTTTTTATTATTTTGTGTGATATTATAAGTATGTTGAGGGAAATAAAATAGTAATGCAATTTTTGTTTTAGATAGTATGATTTTAAATTGGGTTTTTAGTGTTGACATTTAATACGAAAATGCAATGTATCTTTTATATGTTACTAGATGTTACATTGTATGCAAATTAACACATGTTGAAACCCAAATAGCTTAAATGAGTTCACTGTCTAGCATACACAAAATGTACAGGCAACGATTTAAATTTTCGAAAGTGCATAAGTTACATAGTAATCATTCTAGCTAAATTGAAAGAAAATCCTTGGGTTATATAGTTGATGACGACCATCAAAATAAAGGAACAAGATAAGATAGTATGAATAAGCCATCCAAATTCATAAATCCATAATAGACATGTTATTGTTTAAAACAAAGAACTTGTCATTGATAACTATTAGTACGTTTTCCTTAACAACTAATATAAATTACATTGCTAGCTTGATTATAGAGGCGAATAGATTTATAGTAAATTAGAGAGACAAAATGATTTTGTGTATAAAGACAAAACGAAGGAAGAAATTATATTGCTAGTTATAATGCCAAAACGAAGAAATAAAACATTACTCTGTATAATTCCGAAAAAGGAATAAAACATTGTTGTGTATGATACAAAAAATGGAGGAATAATATAGTTTTTTTTATAATGTCAAAAACAAAGGAACACAGTCCTTATAATAGCTCATACATTAAAAAAATCTTATAAGATAATATTGTCAACTTAACATAGAGTATCACGACTCTGTCACAAAGAGATACTAAAAGTTCGTGACACATTTTCCATATAGTAACAAACTCAAACACACATATATATTTACTCCCAAGCATTAAGCTTTGGAATGCGAGTTAGGCATGCTAGGAACAACATAGATGTAAACCAAGAGTTGAAACCGTAGTAAACATTAGAGTGTGCATGCATGACTGAGGAAGATGAGGCACAATGTCGAGAATGAGGAAGACATAAATCTAGACAAGGACACATGTCAAAAAAAGGAATTTAAACCTTTAGTATTTAACTTTTTTTTGGATAGTCCTATTGTAAAGATTTTCACGAAGTACAAAGTGAAGGATTTTTTGAACACTTACCATTATTTGAGTAACTTCCTTCGATGCCATATTCAACAATATCCATGAACGATACCAACTCTCGTCGATGTTTGTTAAATGAAATGGAAGGAACCCACATTATACATCAAAGTCAGAATACTAGCATAACAACTAAATATTATTGTTGGTGAACCCTGGAAGGGTGATAAGATGAAAAGAATCCTTAAAAGAATATATTAAATTTTATTATTGATTAATAAATAAACGGTTGTGCTTCATTTATCTGGTATTAATATTTTAATTTCTGTTAATCACTTATGTGGCAATGAGTTAGCTATCAAAGTAATTTTTAAATATGATTAGGTAAATGTTAAAAAGTAAACACATAAACGGATGTCTTTATAATAGCTAGGAAGTTAATTATTGAAATCACAGCCATTTATTTTGTGTGCTACTAAGAATATTCCAGCCATATTTAATCCTGTACATAGAAAACTTATTAAGCACTAAACCTGCATTAAATCTGCCCATTGTCAATAGGTGTACGCCTTTCGGCGTAATAAATTGAAAACAACAAACTACAAGCATAATGACGGTTGTAAACACCATAACTTTGTTGGGTAAATTGTAGAGACACCGTAATCTTATGAGAGATGAAGAACCCACACAATATCCTTTGAAAATCTCAGTGTTTCGAACAATAATCACATAGACAGTGAAAGAGATTTTAGCATTCAACACGTCCAACATTGGAGAACGTAATTGGTTGCAAGACTGCAAGGAAATCAACTGTAACGAAAATTTTCCAACAAAGCTGAGTTTCCCTGAAGAAAAAAACTCTAAAATATCACCTAGAAGATCACATGATATTGGGTGCAAATATTTTCAAATGTTGGGTAACGAAAGAGAGTCTAGGATCAAAAGAGTCTACAGAGCGAATTGCTTACAGTATGGAAGACCACATGGAATAATGCCATTGCACAAGGAGACATTCTCCTACAGAACATATGTGAGGAGAATAATTAGGGTCAGAATGATTGAACATGTGGTAATGAATCCAAACCCGCACAATTAAAAAAAAAAATACTCCAACAGCTGGTAGCAGATCTCGTGGACACTTGTTCCTTTGAACGGTAGTGATCCAACACTGTGTTTCCCCAATTAAAATCCTACAATACAACACCAACCTCTGGCAGATATTAATAAGTTACATTGAATGTGGTGTATAGTAGTTACAAGCTCCATAAGTGTTGTACTTAGGAAGAGTTAGTACTGGTACGTCATAGGCATATTAAACGAGACAAATGTTTAAATTAGGTGCTAGGGTTACGAGGACCATTCTCCATATAGAGACTTAAATTAATTACCATGGTTTGTGTATATGAATGAACCATAAGAGATAAGATCTCAAATGAGAACTTGAGTTTTGGGCGTTATAACAACATTCAATTACTTACTATAGAACTCCATGGATTATTGCCAAAGTTTTAAAACACCTCCTAACTAATCAAGTTTTAATAATATGGGTACTTTACCATAGGCTTTGTTATTGACAATTTGTATCCTTGTTAGCGAAATTAATGTTGGGTATGTGTTAGATTCTTTGCACGAGTAGTAGTGTTTGAGTGTCTGCGCCGGTGCGCAAGGGTGTTTGGGGGCAGCGCCCCCGATTTTTTTTTTTCGGGCCGACATATTTTCGCCGAGACGACATATTTCCGGGACCCCATGATATTAGGTGGTTTTTTCGGCACATGGTTTTTTTCCGATGGTTTTCTATTTTCGATGAAGGAATTAAGGTTTTGGATTAATCTAGGTCATTGGGTTAGGGTTTTGGATGTTGGTGGCTCCTATATGTATATTGTATTGTAAACAATGTATGAATATATAATATATGCTGGTTTTCCCGGTTTGGGTTTCCAGGTGAAAAATCTCTCTGTAATGTTTGTATTTGCCATTGTATCTTTTCTGTTCTTTTCTGAATATCAGTTTGTAGTAGATATTGTACAAGGTTAGAATTTACATTTGGTATCAGATATTTATTGGCTTCAGGGGGACGCCTTTATCGTCAAGGGTTTGGCTCATGACTGTGATAAGCCTTGTTACTGTGGGAGATATGCGGTATTGTTTTTCCGGTGAAAAGAAATGGAAAGCAATTCGAAGATGGAGATCGAGAAGTTTAATGGGAAAAGCTTTGAGCTGTGGAAGCTCAAGATGGAATATCTTTTGGTGGACAGAGATCAGTGGATCACGGTAGATCCAGGTATGACACCTACAAGAACTTCTGCAGATGACTGGAAAAAGATAGATCAGAAGGCAAAGAGCACAATTCGACTGTGTCTCTCCGATTCAGTATTACTGAATGTGTCAGAGGAAGCTACAGCCAAGGATTTATGGGAAAAGTTGGGGAAGTTGTATCAGTCTAAGTCCCTGGTAAATAAACTATTCCTGAGAAAGAAGCTGTGTAACTTGAGGATGAGAGATGGAGACTCGGTGGCAGAGCATTTGAATGCCTTCAATACTGTGGTAAGTCAATTAGTATCTGTTGATATTAAAATTTTAGATGAAGATAAATGTATCAGTTTGTTGTGTTCTTTACCAGACTCGT
>ML787994.1:581899-623251 GCA_009831015.1 Picea engelmannii
GCACATTGATGTTCAATATCACTTTGTGAGAGACATGATTGAAGAAAAGAAAGTATCACTGATGAAGGTGGACACTTTGAAGAATGTTGTAGATTCATTAACAAAATCTGTGAGCACTGAGAAGTTCTCTTGGTGTAGAGGATACATGGGCATTGTTGAGTATGTAACCCTATAACCCCTTGTGTGCAAAGAAAACAACAAGTGGGAGAATGTTGGGTATGTGTTATATTCTTTGCACGAGCAATAGTGTTTGAGCGTCTGCATTGGGTGCACAGGGGGGTGGAGCCCCTCGCGCGGGGGTTTGGGGGAAGCGCCCCCGAATTTTTTTTTTTGGGCCGACATATTTTCGCCGAGACGACATATTTGCGGGACCACATGATATTAGGTGCTTTTTTCGGCACATGGTTTTTTGCCAATGGTTTTCTATTTCTGGTTAAGGAATTAGGGTTTTGGACTAATCCAGGTCATTGGGTTAGGGTTTTGGATGTCGCTGGCTCCTATATGTATATTGTATTGTAAACAATGTATGAATATATAATATATGCTGGTTTTCCCGGTTTGGGTTTCCATCTTTGTGTAATGTTTGTATTTGCCATTGTATCTTTTATGTTCTTCTCTGAATATCAGTTTGTAGTAGATATTGTACAAGGTTAGAATTTACAATTAACACAACAATATAGTATGAAAACTATGAACCAACATGGATTTTAAATATATTATGTGAACTACCTTCCATGTAGGAATTTAAAGCAATTAAATTAGATAAAAAAAAATTAATAAGTGTATTTTGGATGTGGGAAAAACGATAGTTATATCAACCTTTTTGGAAACTCGAATACCTTGCCGATATTCGAGGAGATCCTCAAGGCTGGACTCCTTTTCTGCGTTAAGAGAACAAAGGGAAAACATTTATGTATATTACTTATTGAAGCGAGGGATCATAATTCAATAATTAATGATGCTATGCATATAATCAAACTTGCCCTTTTTTCTCCACCTAATGGTGGTTTTTCAAAGAGAATATATGTCTGTTGTCTAGACAAAGGCACAGTTAAATTGCAATTTTTCATTCAATACCCAGAATGAAAGTTTAGTTATTTGTAAGAGTAAAAATTTTACATGTGTTTTACCCGTGTTGAATCTGACGTCCGCGTCCGAACCTCGAGGAAGCATGAAAGAGTAGAAATGGATGAAATTTCCCTATACCTAAGATGGTTTTCCTCGTAAATCAAAGAACCCATCATTAACATTTTGTCTACAAATTTAATCTTTTCAAAGTAATTAAAGCATAGAATAAGAATTATTAAGAATTGGATAAGTCAATTTACAAAATGAAACATGCATAAATTCGATATCAACACAAGAGCAAGGTTCTTGCTACTTGTATATATCAATAGTAGTGCACAAGAAATTAAAGCATGACGAACAAAAGCTAATTCTATTTCTTATTTTGAAAATATTCTAGACAAAGTAGAAATACCTCATTTGAAAACTATTACATAAAAGTACTACCTACTACAAAGTCATGAACACTTAAAAAATAAAATATGTCAAGGACAAGAACAAGGAAGTAAATATATAAGCTCTAGGAAGAGAAAATAATAAATTTCCCATAATAAACAAAAAGTTGTTGAATATGTAAACGCATTTCCAAGATTTGGTAGATATGTATAGAAAATAGTTATGTAACTAATATAATTCTGCTCATTATTTATGTAAGCCTATTGAGGCAAAAAGGAGTGTGAGTGATCTAATATAATCTTCTTGATTTGAATATACCTATGCTTGGTGGAAGTAGCCCAACGTTTGAGTGAACCACATAAAATCTATGTATTTATGATCTGTGTGATTATGTTTTTCCACATTTGCAATTACAACAAATGGTATCAGAGTGTTTTTGGTTAAAGATTCATGAGACTAACAAACCAATCGTGCTATAAGATCCTGAATTGAGGGAGACGTTGCGAGTGTCATCCTTCGGAGCAGGGCCGAGATCTGTTGGAAATATTAAGCATAAGCTTCAGAAATCCGTGGCGCACTTTTTCTTAATGTTGTATGAATCACGTGTGTCGATCTCCAAATAGCCGCGGGTCTCTCCTCTCGAAGGTCGCGATGACCACTAATTCACACTTCACTCACAGGAAAATTTCCAAATCGCTGCAGACCCGCTATAACGAGAGGTGCGACGACTCCTTAAAAATATTCGTATGGTGGTTCAAAAGTTAAGGTATGAAGAATTTTTGGGTTCTTCCAAAATTGAATTTACCTTTTTTAAAAAGTGTGAACATGTGCACTCACGTGGGTGGATGAAGTAAAAGGATTTTAGGTATAAAGTGAAAAAGTAAAGGTGAAAGGATTAAAGTAAAGGTAAATTTTTAGTAAAAGGTTTTCTTTATTAAATTTTTATTAAACCTTGTGAAGATTATATCATCATTTCTTCACAATTTTTTTCAAAGGGCTTGGTTATTATAAGTAGTGGTGTTGTGGAATTTTTTTTTTTTTTTATTAATAGTGAAAACTCAGAGTGCCAAATGTGAAATCGAGAAGTTCAATGACAAGAACAATTTCGAGATTTGGAAGGTTAAGATGCATGATTTGTTCGTGCAACAAGGCATGGTGAATGCGTTTTTGGGAAAATCAAAGCAACCCACGACCATAACAGATGATGATTGGAATGAGATCGATGCGAGAGCACTGAGTGCCATACGCCTGTGTTTGGCCGACGATGTTTTGTTCAATATCGTCTCGGAGAAGACAACAACCCGTTTATGGACGAAGCCGGAAAGCTTTTATATGACGAAATCCTTGACAAACAAGATCTTCCTCAAAAGACAATTGTACAGTTTGCGCATGAAGGAAGGTATGAAAACAACTGGTCATTTAAATACTTTTAATACTCTCTTATTTCAGTTGACTAGCATGGGAGTGAAATTTGAATATGAAGATAAGGCCATTACATTATTGTGTTCTTTGCCTGCATCATGGGATCACTTTGTTACCTCCATTAGTTTCAGTTCAACAAAAAATATTGAGTTTGATGATATTGTTGGAGATTTACTGTAAGATATTAGTTTCAGTTCAACAAAAAGTATTGAGTATGAGTCGATGATGGTCAGAGCCAGAACTAAAGAAAGAGGACATGGTCAGAGGGATTTCTCTCGGTCAAAGTCGAAGGGAAAGAAGAGAAAACTTAAGTGTTGGTTTTGTGGCAACTCTGGACACCTAAAGAAGGACTGTTGGAAGCGACAAAAAGACTCCAAAGAATACCCTCCAAAGGAGATGATGGAAACAAATGCAATTGAAACAGGTTCAACAACAGGTTCAGGTATGACTGATGAAGTTTTATCAATTAGTATTGGTTCACGTCATGATCAACAATGGTTACTAGATTCTGGTGCTTCAAATAACATGTGTCTTCATAGACACTGGTTTGTTACTTACCAGTCTATAGATGATGAAATTTTTTACATGGGAAATGATATATCATGTAAAGTTGTGGGAATTGGTAGAATTCGAATTAGGATGTTTGATGGAACTGTTAAAATACTAACTGAAGTGAGACATCTACCTGAGCTCAGGAAGAATCTAATTTATTTGGGAGTCTTAGACATTGAGGGATATAAGAGTATTGTTCAAGGTGGAGTTATGAAAGTCTACAAAGGAATTCTATTGGTTATGAAAGAAAAAAAGGTTGGTAACTTGTTCCTGTTAGAAAGAAGAACCGAGTGAGATCATGTGGCATCAACAGTTGGGTCATATGAGTGAACAAGGATTAAAGTTATTAACTCATCGCAAGTTACTTCCTAGTCTAAAGTCTTTAAAGTTATATTTCTGCAATCATTGTATTTATGGAAAACATAATAGGCAAAGATTTAAAACCGAAATACATACCAGTAAATGAATCCTTGATTATATCCATTCTGATGTTTGGGGACCATCCCCTACTATTTCATATGGATGATCATCATATTTTGTAACTTTTATAGATGATTTCTCTAGAAAGGTTTGGGTCTATATGTTGAAAAGTAAGGCTGATGTATTTACAGTTTTCAAGCAGTTTAGAGATTTAGTGGAAAAGAGCACTTGTAGATCCATTAAATGTTTAAGAAATAATAATGGTGGTGAATTTAGGTCAATGGAATTTGAGAACTATTGCAAGGAGTTTGGGATTGATAGGAATAAAACCATTGCCTATACTCCTCAGAAAAATGGAGTTGTTGAACGCATGAATAAGACTCTTCTAGAGAGATCAAGGAGTATGCTTAGTAACGCCAATTTGCAGCATGAACTATGGGAAGAAACAGTAACTGCGTCTTGTTATCTGGTGAATTGATCACCATCAATAGCAGTAGAGTGCAAGAGTCCTGAAGGTATGAAGATTTTCCTGCAGAGGAAGATATTCATGAAGAGTTTCCTATAGAGGAAGATATAGTTGATTATAACAATCAACAAAATGTCGATGAGCCACAAAATTTCCTAAGGAGATCTACGCGGGTAAAAAATACTCCAAGAAGGTATGATGATTTTGTTTCATCAGTTTCTTTGAGAACTAATGATGATGAACCTTCGTGCTATCAGGATGCTGTGAAGGGTTCTAACAATGATAAATGGAAATAAGCAATGAAGAAAGAAATGAAGGCATTAGAGAAGAATGCCACATGGGTAGAACTTTCAAGAGACAGGAACATTGTAGGTTGCAAGTGCCTCTACAAGCTGAAGAAGGGTGTTGATGATAAGGTGGAAAGGTAAAAGGAAAGGCTGGTTTCGAAATGATATTATCAGAGAGAAGGTATTGACTTTCATGAGGTTCTTTCACTAGTTGTAAAGACTGTTTCAATTCGAATTGTGTTAGCATTAGTTACATTGCTTGATTTGGAGTTGGAACAACTAGATGTTAAGACTAATTTCTTAAATGAAGATTTGGATGAGGAAATTTACATGGAACAACTTGAAGGGTTCGTTCAAAATTGCAACAAGAAATTTGTTTTCAGGCTCAAGAAATCATTGTATGGTCGCACAATAAATTTACTCTTTCATTGTGAACCAGAATTATACAAGGAGTGAGTATGATCATTGTGTCTACTTTAATAAATTGAATAATGGCATATTCATTATCTTAGTATTATATGTTGATGATAAGATTTTAGCAAGAAAAAACATAACTCAGATCAATAGGTTAAAGGATCAGATGGCTAGGACGTTTGATATGAAAGATCTAAGAGCAACAAGACAAATTTTGGGCATGGAGATATTCAAAGACATGAGGAATGGTAATCTTTGGTTGTCACAACATAAGTATGCTGAGAAGATACTTTTGAGCTTTGGTATGAACGATGTGAAACCATTTTCATCCCCTTTGGCTTCCCATTTTAAGCTTTCTTCAAGTTTATGTGTTAGTACAAAAGAAGAAAAATAATATATGTATCGAATACCATATGCTAATGCAGTAGGAAGTTTAATGTATGTGATGGTTAGTACAAGGCCATACATTTCACATGCAATTGGGGTTGTCAGCAGGTATATGGAAAATCGAGGTAAAGAGCACTTGACAATAGTGAAATGGGTGCTTCGATATCTGAGGGGAAAAGTGATTACTGTATCAGCTATAATAGTGGTCATGAGTTAGTCTGTGGATATGTTGATTCTGATTTTGCAGGTGATTTGGACAAGAGAAGGTCGACTTCAGGGTATGTCTTTACTCTTGCAGGTGGAGCTATTAGGTGGATGTCAAAGCTACAAAACATTGTTTCTCTATCCACTACAGAAGCATAATATGTAGCTTCTTCGCATGCTTGCAAAGAGGCAGTTTGGTTGAAAGGTTTGTTTGGTGAGTTTGGAAGGATGCATGACAAAGTAAAGTTACTTTGTGATAGTCAAGGTGTTATTCACTTGGCTAATAATCCAAACTACCATAGTAAAACAAAACATATACCTATCAAGTACCATTTTGCAAGACAAGTCATCCATGAACGTGGAGTCTCTCTTGAGAATGTGCATACAAAAGAGAACTGCATAGACATGTCCACAAAACTATTACTGTTAGAGAAGCTACGCTTGGCTTCTCTTGGCTTGCAGAAAAGGTGATGAACAAAAGAAGGAGCAAGGTATTGGGTTAATTGTTGTGAAGGTGGAGATTTTTGAATACGCCAACGAATTTCCCAAATTTGATAGATATGAACAGATTTAGTGGAGCCTATTTTTTATTAATTTGTTCAATCAAATATATCAATTTGGTATGAACCCACAAGTTTAGAAAATAGTTATGTTACTTATGTAAGCTCGTAGAGACATAAAAGAGTGTGAGTGAGCTGATGTAATCTCCTTGATTTGAATAATAAGACAAAACTTAAAATCTATGTGTTTATGATGTGCGTTATTGTATTTTTTCCGCATTTTCAATTAGAACAAAAGTTAAGTACCAAATCTTTGTTGGATGAGTTTTATACATTGGCGGATTTATTTGATTAAAAGTAAATTACAAGATCCCTATTGTACATTGAAGAAAATCCATTTGGAAACGTGTATAGTATAAACTATGGGAAGTGGTGACCTCGATGGAAGATTAAGGGATTGCATAACCGAGTAGAGGATAAACTCCAGTGTTGTCCGCACTAGACATCCTCTTCAAACTTTTGTTTATTTTTTTTATATCCCTTGATACCATGCTACATTCCCCACCAAAAGAATATTGGTCACGCAAGCTTCTCATAGAAATTTATGGGTTCTTTTTACAAAGGGAATAACCTATATTCTCATTATGATTCAAACTATAATACCCCAGTTCTAGATTTGCAAAGGAAACTTAAACATAAGAAAATCTTTTTGTTGAGCAATACTTTTATGCAGACAAATAAACTCAATGAAAACCCAAATTCCACATTCTCCGAACAAACATATGTAGCTCTCAATAATAATATACAGACAAAACTTACTTGGTGATATGCACATTGAATAAATATCTTAGGAACCTTGTTGCTAGCAAGGAGATTAAATCGGTTGTTCCCAGAATCCTCCTTTTTACAGGCCAAATCTTACTAAAGGTCGCACAGATAGGCGAGCTCGCGGAGTTTACGAGTGTTCTTAAGAAGTGAATGTTCAAGAAGTTCTCCTACATATTGCATGGAGGTGTTATAGCTAAGTGATATTTATGTGCTCATTCCGTTGAACTCACACGACCTCTGATATGATTCAGATTACATGGAGGTGTTATAGCTAAGTGAGGAGTATGTGCTCATTCCGTCAAACTCACACAACCTCCAATATGATTGAGAAAAGTGAGATTGAGATGTGATATTTTTTTGGTGATTTTTTTAAGGTGTGCATAGTTATCTCATTTAAGTTATTTGAAATTGAGTCTAGAGAATACTTGTACCTGAGCCATTGTATACCCCCTAATGTGAAAAGTTAGTGGTGATCTAAAAACCACCATGTAAAGAATGGTTTGTGAGACTGCATGGTTGAGGGTAATCCCATAAAATCCAGAGCATGGTTACATGTAATTCGAGGTGCATGGTTGAGGGTAATCCGAGAAAACCCATAGCATGGTTACATGTAATCCTAGAAAACCTGGTGCATGGTTGAGGCTAATCTGAGAAAACCCATAGCATGGTTATGGGTAAGACTAAAAAACTCAGGTTAATGATGATGTCATAAAGGGAGTTGTATGAGGAAGAATGGTTGAATGAACCATGTAGCTGAAAAGGATTCCTAGAGAACTGGTCGTTAAGCGGTTGATGACCCATGTATTTTGGTAGATGGATTTGTTTTTATATGGACGTCAATAATCAAATGCAGGTACAAGATGAAGCAAATGAAGATATGACCACATAGATATTTAGATAAGTAGTCATTAAGGGAGAGTGTTGGAATACATAATTACTACTTATCCAATATGCTTGCTAATGTATTGAGAAGTAGAGCTAATCTCTAAGTGAGTTGTGTGATCCTATTCTTAAGAGGTTGTTAGAGAGTTGGATTTGTGAGATCCTAATTCGGTGTGTGGTTGAGATATTCTCTCAACCTCTAGATTTATCTTTGAAATAAGTTAAAATTGATAACAATTTGTGCACTCAATATAATAGAGTCCAATATATTGATATTTAACAAGTAATTGAATATTTTGGTGACAATTGATTGACAAAACGTGTCTCTTTCTCATAACCTAAAAGAATGCTAAGCTTCACTAAGGAGAGGAAATATTCATTTAATCATTTATGTATGAGAAACTTTACTTCTGAAACTTCAAAAGAAGAAATAGAAATTCTATCTGTTTTTTGTGGTAGCTAAAGCATTTCGACCAAATTTATTACAAATTACAAACCATTGATGATGTTTCACTCAGCCAAAAGTTTGCATCCAACTTTTCTGTTTTGAGTAAATCAGTGTACTGGGGATATGGCAACATCAAATTTCATTTACTCTTACAACAAATCTCTATCAAGTCTTCCGTAGATTACATAGGAAATCTTGAGTTTGCTAAATAAATTATGATGGTGACTTACCCACTAGAACGTCTATTTGATTGTTTCCTATTTTAGATGCAGGTAAGTGCTACGTGCTGACCTGTTGATTCGGTAGCTACCTGTCACATATATCTTGAAATGAAAAAAACATCTATGTGGTAGTCAAATTCCAGGTCTGGGTGGTAGTTATTTACTGTGTGATTTCTTTGACTAATCACACAGTAAATTAGCTGTGTGTTATTTAGGGACATTTTTTAGGAGTAAGTTAATTTGGGAGTAAATAGACCTGTTTTTCAGGTGAAAAAATGTGCTTAAATTCGGTCAGATTTTCAGGGGTAGTCTCAGTTTGACATGGGTCAAAGTTTCATGTATTTCAGAATTTCACTCTAGGGTTTTCCTCTATTTTAAACCAACTCAGATGCTCAAAAAATGGACCAGAATTCTGAATTGACCAAAAATTTAAAAGCGAACAGCCAAAATACCTGCCTAAAAAAATAAAAAAATAACTTGAGAGAGAAGATTGCTCCAGAGTTAACCCACTCCCATTTTTTACCATCCACTGTGATGAAACCAATCACACTCGATCCATAGTTCCTAATTAAATCGAACGAAACCAATCACACTCGATCCATAGTTGCTAATTAAATCGAACGTGAAGGACAGGTGTCATCGATTTCAGTGTAGCCATCTTTCTCAATACCATCCGAAAAGGGAGAATGATTAGATTGCTAAGGTATCCTCCGTTCTAGTGGAAGAGCTTACAAGTTTTCTCACTTATTTTTCGGAAGACTAATAAAATCTCACATGCAGAAACGAATATATTAGTGAAACAGGACGAACAGCAATGTAAATAAAATATGATAACGCAAAGAAAACTTGTCAAAAGGACGATGCAAAGTTAAAAGGAAGAAGAGAATGGAGGAATTTTGATGCTGACGAGTGTCTGAAAAACTGAGAGGGCTCTTAGTGTATAATTTGACTCTACGGACTCACGCTTCCAACGTATAGCTTCATCTGGAAGCATACATTCATTATTTAGTCAAACCTCACACTAGCACGATGCAAAGTTAACTGGAAAAAGAGAAGGAAGGAATTTCGATTTGCTGACGAGTGTCTGAAAAAACAAGAGAACATTTAGTCTACAATTTGATTCTATGGAGTCGCCCTTCCAACGTCATAACTTCATCTCGAAGCATACAGTCATTAATTAGACAAACCTTAGACTAGCACGATGCAAAGTCAAAAGAAAAAAAAGGGGAGGAATTTTGATTTGCCGAGGAGTGTATGAAAAACCGAAAGAGCTCTTAGTGTATTCTTGGATTCTATGGAGTCACGCTTCCAACGTCATAGCTTCATCTAGAAGCATACAGTCATTATTTAGACAAAACTTACACTAGCTTGCTTGAGTCCTACCATCATGTTCTTATTGGCATAGTCTGTCAGTTCATGTCATAAAGTTCACCAATCTGTTCTGTGTTTCAAACTATGGTCCCAACAATATTCTCTTTCCTACGCTCCATCCGATTCACAACTAACGCTTATTTCACGAATCAGAGACCCCTCATCCTTGAATAAACCGACCTAAAAAGAGTACGAGTAATATATATTGCAGCAGTCACAATCCCTCAAAATTCTGTGTATCAACATGAATAGAACATGTGATTCATTGTCAGCAAAGGAATTCCAAGCATCGCCTAATACTTTTACAAAGATATTGTTTGATCAACTTTAAATATACCTCAATTACAGTCGCTGTCATGTTTGAACTAATAGTCCAGGAGACATTAAAACATTAATTTGAATAAAATCAATAACAGTTTCTTACATTCATTCGAACACGTTCAGTACAATAAAAGTTTACAAAGGAAAAAAAAAAATTTCATTCTTATTGTATTATATTGTCTAAAAGTAGTATATAGTAATGAGTTAGCATTCATTTTCATATTAGTTTTGTGTTGACTTATTTTAATATCTAATTTAATAACTAAAAAACTTATTTTTTAATATAATAAAAATAATAACTTTTTTTTTTCATTGTTCAATAATTTAATAGTGTTATTGCAGCATTCATATATTTCAAAACACAAAAAAATTCATAGTAAAAATAATATTAATATGACTGTGCCAACAATTTCCGATAGTATTCAAATATTAATTGGAAAAACTAGAAAAATCAAAAGAATTTAACATTTGACGGGACATACAAAAGAGAAGATGAATCCGGATTCCCATCTAATAAATTAGAGAACGCATTCCAAAGACAGAGCACAGGGACAATGAAAAGGTCAACCAGCCTTTTTGTTTGGCCACCATTGCGTGCCAGTGTGAACGGGGCTACCCACATGATCCGACCCGCCACACTAGAATGAACGAGCTACACTCATTCCCATTATTTTACACACAATAATACAAATTAGCAACAGGAGATTCAGCGTACCAATAATATTAATATACGGTCCCGCAATTTCTGATCGTATTCAAATATTAATGGGGTAACTAGAAAATCAAAAGGACGGCATCCTTCATCTCTGTTGAATACAGGGAGTAGTGGACGTCATTTAATTGAGTTGAGTTGGGAGAAGAGCCAAATCTCAAATGATTAAGTAAAGTTTTCCGTACATCTCAGCATGCTGCACTTGTTTAACCTATTTTTCTTTTGTTATAAGAAATATGTTTTATTTTTATGCTGGGTTGTTGTGAATGATGTTTGGAGTCAATCAAACAAGTGTTGTTGGGAATGGTGTTATATTTTGCATATCTTACTTAGGGGTGGCATATTTTATTCTTTAGGGTTTGTATTTATAATTTTATATAATGTTTTAAATTTTTGGGTCCACTTATAAGAAGAGAGAATAGATATTATAAAATTATATAAATAAATGTGAAATAAATTGGTTTAATTTTTTTTTTTTTCAAATTATAAATTAATGATATTTAAATTATAAATTACCAAAGATAGGTTGATGAATTCAAGATATTTGAGTGCATCTAATATAAAGATATTAAATTACAAAACTAGTTAATTTTTCAACCATATAGCTACAATCTATTAAACTAATTTCTTAAAGAATATTTAATTTTATATTAATAACTAATTAAAAATACAAATAAATTATAATCTACTATTAATTATATAACTCTAAAAATTATATCCCAATGGCATCAACGCCCCCACCTACCTCGTCTCGAGATGTGTCTACCACTAGTCTCCATCATCCACTTCCCCTCCTCATGTGGTTTAATACCCCCGCTGTTGTTTCTCCCACGCACTTGCACACCCCTCTCCTTGCATTCACCTCATGACTCTCCATGCTCCTTACCATCTTAATCCCCTTGTCCTTTGCATACGGTTTGAGAAGGTGGCTAAGCAAATGAGTTTGATGGTGGATTCAATTCATATATACATTAATCATGAGAGCCTTCTTCACTTATGGGCCCTTGTGTTGGATGGCTATGTTATTTGAGTACCCTTCTTGTTGCATTACCATTTGTCTCTTGTTGTTTGTCTCTCTTGTCCCTCCACAACTTTCCTATTGCATCCTGGGGTGGGAACTTTCTCACCCTTCTCTCTCCTGAATCTTGCACTCTAGTTCTCCAACTCACTTGATATGGCTCGGGGCATCTCTTCTAGTCATGGACGAGGGGCCACCTCTCGCAGACCCAAAACCCAGTTGGGCTTTCGATTAGTGGACGTGGATGAAAACTCTGCAGATACCTATCGCTGAGTCAGCCCTCTGAAAATTCGATCAGAAATGGATATGGTCGAGGCTGATGTTCTTGTTCTTCGAAAGTTCATCTAGGACAAGGAGGTGAAGGAGACAACCAGCTAGTGGGTTCCTGACACTGGTTATGTCTGTGGTCGTTCCTCGTAGTATGTGAAAATGGTGGACATCTATTAGCACCTGGAAACTATGATGGGTAGAGTTCTATTGGACCACCATAAAGCACACCAAGAAGTCCTCGTGCAAATCGATGACGTGTAGCTCTAGATCAAGTTGGTCGACCATAAGCTGAATGTGATCGCTCATAAGATGGTCGACATGGATTTGTCCAATCTGGACTTTTCTCAACCCCAAGTCCCAGCGGTAGCAAGAGAAAACATTTGCTAAGTTTTATGGTGTTCCTTCTATGGTTTTTGTTACATTATGAGCAACGTTTGGGTACACAACCTATGTCTAGTAGATTAAATAAATAAGGAAGTACTCATAGAGGAACTAGGAGCTATTCATGTTTTAGTATTTCAGTTATAGATTTTAGACATATAATTTCTCCCTATCACTAATACAAAGACTCTCGATTATAGCATATATATATATCATCAAATTAAAATTTAAGTACAAAATGTGGTGGGATAAAGGGTTAGAGGAAAAAAGAAAATTGAGATATTATAAGAATGTAATCAACCCTAATTTATAAAATCATAATTATCTATATGTTTTGACAACAAATTCTCACGAGCTCCATAGTGAAACTCGGTGTTGGTCAATTCCTAAAATGCCATGGCATGAAAGAGTTAGTCACCTTTGTGACACTAAGAAGGTTGAAGATGAAAAACACTTTCTCTTAGATTGTCCACAAAATATTTGTCACACTACCAACCTTCCTAACCTCTTAACTCAATAAAACTATTATGATCTTGGAAAGCTTCTCTTAAGTCTTTTTAAGTATAAAAGAAAAATTCTAAAGAATACCAATTGGATCTTAGTGGATGTTAATCATCATCATCATCATCATCATCATTAATTATATAATTCTAAATTTTAGTGAAGTTGATTTTTTAACAAGTATTAAAATTTTAATTAGCTAAAATAATTTATATTAAATTTTAATTTAAAAATATTTTGAAACAAATTTAATTAAACACTTAATTTATGGTAATAAATTATTTCATTAAATAAATTTAAATTTAATTTAATTTATAGGCTTAAAAACTTTAAAATTAATTTTAAAAACTTTTGTTTTAGTTTTCTTTATAATATGCTAATTATTTGACATAAATTTTGTTTTATGTAGTATAAACTTTTTCTCATTTATAAACTATTGATA
The DNA here is from genome assembly GCA_009831015.1 of Picea engelmannii. Classification (NCBI taxonomy): domain Eukaryota; kingdom Viridiplantae; phylum Streptophyta; class Pinopsida; order Pinales; family Pinaceae; genus Picea; species Picea engelmannii. Next base: position 595,408 of record ML787994.1, read on the forward strand.
TAAAGTAATTTAATTATATGTTAAAATTTGAATAATTGATACAATTTGTTCAATTATTAATAAAGAAAAAATTAATTATGATGATGATGATTAATATTAGTGAGACTTAATTGTTCTTTTTTTTTTTAAGAATGTAGGGGTTACATAAAATTCTATAGAATTTTATTTGTGTCTCAAATTTCTATTTATTATTATCATTGTGGTCTCTATTCTTAATAATAGCTGTTGGGTTTCTAATCATTGTCAATTTGTCTTCTTTCATGGTTTATTTTACATATTCAACTTCCTTCCTTGATTCATCTTGATATTTTGAGAAGACGACTTCATTTATAAATTCATCAACCTATAATTGTGTTCAATTATTTTTTCCAAGCCCTTTGCTTCTATGATGTAAGTTGTTTCAATTTGTGATTTATGTTTTTGGTATTCCTTTATTATTATTTTTGCTACTGTGTTGTCATCTTGTTGTTCTTTTATCTAAAAAACTATGAGGTTCATTGTTGTTTTGTTACATTCATGGTCCAACTCTATTATTTTATTTATTTCCTCTTTGATGAGTTTCATATATCTAATTCATTTTCCAAAATAATTAAGGCCAAATTTCTAGTTAGCTTTTCTTCTAGCTCTTTAATCCTATCTCTCAGTTGAGGCTTTCTTAGATTTCTCTTTCATAGGTTAATTGTTTTTGTTTTTCCATTTTTTTATTCTAGCTTTCATCTTTTTCCACTTAGTCTTGAACCCTAAACCTAATATTCTATTCTCTATATTTTTATACATTTTTTCTTCTAACCATTTAAATTTAGTATCTCTGGTTTGGATTTTAGCTTCTCTCTCATCTTCTTTTATCAAATGATTCCATGTATTTATAAAAACTATTTATGGTGATTTTGGTAAACCTCTAGGGTTTTGATATATATATATATATATATATATATACTCACAAATTTATTTATACATTAAAATATTTTATTTTCAAGTAAATATTTAAATAAACCATAACTACAATTATATATTAATAAAATTTACAACTAAAATAATATAGATAAAGATTATTGTTAACAAATATTATAAAATAATACTAAAACTATTCAAGTAAAAAATATTGTTAACAAATATTATAGAATAATATAGATATATACATATTATAAAATAATATAAGTAGAGAATATTGTTATTTAACACTATTATACAATTTTAACTTTAATTTTAAAATCATGGGAATGTTCTTAGCATAATATTCATTTCAATCAAATATCCATGTGGAAGGATCAAAACACAATAGAACATAAAAGTGATTAACTAAGATTAAATCTCATTGAAAAATTAGCATATGATAAGCATGCGTCAAGATTAGGGAACTAGGAAGTTAGCAGAAGAGGAGTGATGTCCATGGCCAGAGAAATGATGCAGAGTTTTAAAAGAAGAAATCGAAGTATCATCAAAAGATGCGCAAGATATATGATGCAGGAGCATCTACAACTCATCAAGCGAGCCAGCACGTGGAGCGGAGAACAGCTGGACAACACCAACACATATTACTTTTGAAACGTTTTGGAAAGTTGTTGCGCCGCCATTTAAGTGAAGGCATTTATACGAAGCACACTTGTACATTGTAACGGACCTTGAGCCTTTAAGCTCTCGTCCTTAGGTAGCTGAGGCATTTATTAGATTTAATGCAGGTAGATAAAACAATTAAGTCTGGATTAGACAGTTTTACTTTCGTGAGGGAAAACGGAATATAGGCACCCTCCTTTGTATTATTGAATTCAATATTCATTAGCATTAGCATAAGCATAAGCATTCAGAGCATATGAGAAGCAGGAGAAAGAAGAGAGCAAGAAGAGAACTTGTGGAGAACACCCATCTACAGATTGAATTAATAGAAAGAGGTCTTTGATTCAATTTCATGGCTATGATTATTCTCTGTGTATTGTTGATACTATGCTGTTGCATCTTTGCTTCTTGCTTTGCCTATCTTCTATATGTTGCGTATTTGATTGCAATACATGTTCGATATCTGAGAGACTGAGGGAATGAATTTCAATTGTTTTTCTGTTTGAGCCAGGAGATTCCTGCATAGAGTGCAGTTGAATTCATCCGCATAGAGTGTGTTGATGAGGCTCAGCAGTTTAACTCTCATTCCATTCACCCAGTAGTTGTTTTGGGTAGATAGAGCCGTGCAAGGTGTGCGCAGGCTGGACGAGGTCTCAGAATTGTGATTCTGAGCTAAGGTATTGATAGACCGTTGCAGCTGGAGGGCGGAAGGTTGAGAAAGTTTCAACACTTAGCGGGTTTGAAGTAAGGCCGCAAGGAGTGCGTGTAGGGAGTTTCCAGAACAAGCTCAGAAAAGCCAAGTCCTTCGAAGTAGTCAAAGAGAAGTGGCGAGGATATCCACGGAATAGGTCGCAAGGAGAAGCGAGCAGGTTGGTGGACGAGTCTTGTGGAGAGACGTTCTTATTCGGGATTTGCGTAAGGAAGGAAGCAGACGTGAAGTCTACAGCGCAGACGGAAGAAAGTCCGAACCGAGAGAAGCTTCGAGGTGGAGAAATTCCTCAAGAGAAAGAGAATCGACGACTTGAATTCGTCGTAGAGAATTTCGAGGATCACGACTCTACTCGGGGATGGGGCATATCGGCACTTTGCGCAGAAGAAGTTGGTAGTTTGGCCAGGGAGATCGCGAGAACGCAAGAAACGACGTCCCGACAATTTCGCGCATGGTGTGGGTCATAGTCGGTTGATGTGACAGATGATCTCGGGACATCAGGCCTCAGGAGTTGAAGGGTCCAGAGATTGGTCTCGTGAGTGGCGAGGAAGCGAGAGGCGAGATAGCAAGTTGTCGGCATCTCGGCGCTTCGGGTCTCGGAGGTTGGAACTCCGAAGTTATAGTGACGAGAGTCGCGAAGTCGCGATAAAGCGAAACCCTGATCAGACAAGGGAAGGTCAGAGTGACCGAAGACATCGGGTCTCGGGGATCCGAGGGTCTAGTACTCGACTGGTGAACTCGCGAAGACGCGAGAGCCGATCCTCCGATAATCAAGAGAGGGAGGACCGCGCGAGTGGAAGACTACTGTGGGTACGAAGGATTCCCGAAAGGGGATTAGAAGAACCTTTGAGTTCTTCGGGCCGAGGAGGAAGAAGGTCCTGGTGAGAGCAACCGTTGAGCCGAAGAGCGGGGAGGTTGCGTCAGAGTGGTATCAGAGCAGGGAAAGAAGTTCTCTTTGTTCAGGTAGCAGAGAGAAGAGGATTCCGGCATGCCACCCAGAAGAGAAAGGCAGTCACCTGATCGTGAAGACAGGGACACCCGAAGAAGGGGAAGGCCAGCAGGTAATGCAGAGATGGAGCGCCAAATGAGAGATCTCCGAGCCAGGCTTGAGGAGGTGGAGACTGCGGAGAGACGCGGAGCTCGTGCAGGAGAGTACAACGACTCTGAAGTGGAAGAGGAAGTTGGACACGATGCAGAGGAGGTCACAACAGAGGATGCCTCGATAGAGAGGTTGATCAGAGCCATTTCTAGAATGAGCTCGAAGACAAAGATGGACATTCCCGTCTATGAGGGGAGTCTAAATGCTGAAGAGTTGCTGGATTGGATCCGAGCACTCGATACCTACTTCGATTATGAGGATATCGAAGAGGATAAGAAGATAAGGCATGCTGTCACCAAGCTGAAGGGACATGTAGCCTTATGGTGGGACGAGCTGCAGGCAGACAAACGTTCCAAAGGAAAACAGAAGATCAAGAGCTGGGATCAGATGATCGTGAAGATGAAAGAGAAATTCATCCCCAGAGATTACCAGATCACTCTATTCAGGCGTATGCAGAACCTGAGACAGAAGTTGATGACGGTGAAGGAGTACACCGAGGAATTTTACAGGCTCAACATCCGAGCTGGTCATCGGGAGAGCGATGATGAAAAGGTGGCAAGATATCTGAATGGTCTGAGGTATGACATTCAGGACGAATTGAGCATGCTGACCATCCGAATAGTTGAGGATGCGTACCAGATGGCTCTAAAGGCCGAAGAAAAGCTGAGCCGTAAGCAGGGACAGCGAGGGCGAAGCAGGAGTCAGCCCAGAGGCAAGGCAGTTGCCCAAGAAAGAACCCTGAATCCCAAGGAGGAATGGCAGAGACCTCAGGGTAAGCTGGAAAGAGGTGAAACCTCACAACAGAGGCAGCAATATGCTGAGCCGAGGAGGCAGCATGCGGAGCAGGGTGGCGGATATGCTGACGCCAACGTTATTCCTCGTACCCGAGGTAGAGGAAGAGGCCGTGGAGGGATCATCACATGTTTTACATGTGGGAAAGACGAACACAAAGATGTTGACTGTCCAGACAGGAAAGTGGACAGAAGTGAAGCTCATATCACTGAGGCGCAGAGGCGTGATGATGAGGATGCTGACAGCGGAAGGTCACTTGGAATGCATAAGATTCTTTTGACACCTGAGAAAGAGGTGGATAGCTCAGTGCAGAGGAGCAGACTGTTCAGAACGGCTTGCACAACCAAGGACATGAAATGCAAGGTCATCATTGACAGCGGAAGCACTGATAATCTCGTTTCATCTGAGATGGTGGAGAAATTAGAGATGGAAATGACTAAGCACCCGAGTCCATATAAAGTCTTGTGGTTACAGAAAGGGCACCGGGTAAGTGTCACTAAACAGTGCTTAGTTAATTTTAAAATTGGGAATTATCATGATGAGATTCTATGTGATGTTATTCCCATGGACGTATGTCATGTTTTATTGGGTAGACCATGGCAGTATGATAGAAATGTTGTTCATGACAGGAGGATGAACACATACACTCTGGAGAAAGATGGGAGACTCCATAAGCTACTTCCGATAAAGGATAAAGAAGTGAAGCCGGAAGTAAGCAGCACAATACTTCTCATGAGTGGGAAGGAGCTTCTCACAGAGATGGAGAAGAATGAAGATCCACAATTCTTTGTTGTCAGGAAGCCGAGAATTGTCCTGACAAGCACAAGAGTGGACGACTTACCAAAGGAGATTCAGGAATTGTTGGGAGAGTTCGCTGACATCATCGTGGACGAACTACCTCGTTCGTTGCCACCGATGCAGAGTGTGAGTCATCATATTGACCTCATACCCGGAGCAAGTCTACCGAATAAAGCTGCATACAGACTGACACCTCAGGAGAATGAGGAGGTCAAACGGAAAGTGCAAGATTTGCAGGATAAAGGACTGGTCAGGGAAAGTCTTAGTCCATGTGCTGTTCCAACAGTACTGAGCCCAAAGAAGGATGGAGGCTAGAGGATGTGTACAGACTCCAGGGCGATAAATAAAATCACCATCAGGTACAGATTTCCATTGCCGAGAATGGATGATTTGATGGATTGCCTAAGCAGGGCAAATTATTTTTCGAAAATCGATCTCAAGAGCGGATATCATCAAATCCGGATGAGAGAGGGAGATGAATGGAAGACAACATTTAAGAAAAACGAGGGTTTGTACGAATGGTTGGTCATGCCGTTTGGCTTGACAAACGCGCCGAGCACATCCATGAGGCTGATGAATGAAGTCCTGAGGGAATTCATTGGCAAATTTGTGGTCGTGTATTTGGACGACATACTGATTTTCAGTAAAACCAGGGCTGAGCATTTAAAACATTTGGACATTGTGATGAAAAGGCTACAGCAGGATAAACTGTTGATCAATTTGAAGAAGTGTTCCTTCATGCAGATAGAACTCATCTATTTGGGTTTTGTAATCTCGACAAATGAATTGAAGATGGATCCTGAGAAGGTAGAAGTGATCAGGAATTGGCCATCGCCGAGGAATGTTTTTGAGGTAAGGAGATTTCATGGTTTGGCTAGTTTCTACAGAAAATTCATTCGGAATTTCAGTGGAATTAGCTCCGCAATGATGGATACCGTCAAAAAGCGGCATAAAAATTTTCAGTGGACAACCGAGGCTGAAAGAAGCTTCAATCTGTTGAAGCGAAAGATAACAGAGCAACCAATTCTGGTGTTGCCCGATTTTAGGAAAACGTTTCAGGTGAAATGCGACGCCAGTGGGTATGCTGTTGGAGGGGTCCTGAGTCAGGATGACAGACCTGTAGCATATTACAGCGAGAAGCTGGATGATGCAAAGATGAAATACTCCACATACGACAAAGAGTTCTATGCCATTATCCAGGCATTGAAGAAGTGGAGGCATTACTTGATACCCAAGGAATTCGTTTTGTACAGCGATAATCACGCATTGCAGTTTGTCAGTCAGCAGGAGAAGCTGAATCAAAAGCATGCGAAATGGGTAGAGTACATGCAGAATTTTACGTTTGTGATAAAGCACATTTCAGGAACTGCTAACAAAGTAGCAGATGCTTTGAGCAGGAAATGTTTGTTGCTGCAGGAGTTCAGAGTCAAAACCTTGGGTTTTGAAAATCTGAAAGATATGTATGCCGAGGATGCAGACTTCAGGGAAGCATACGAGGCAGCTGAGAACCCGGTTCTCAGAGATCAGACTCCATGGATTGATTTTATGATCCAGGAAGGATTGCTGTTTCGGGGCCATCAACTGTGTATTCCAGATTGCTCTATGAGGGAGAATTTGGTGCAGGAAAAGCACAATGGGGGCTTATCAGGCCATTTCGGACATGACAAAACATTCGCCAAGCTGAGAGAATCATATTACTAGACGGGCATGCGAGCAGATGTAAATATTTTTGTTGACAGGTGTCGGGTATGTCAACATGCGAAGGGCCGAAAGCAGAACACCGGTTTTTATCAGCCATTGCCCATACCTGAGAGGCCATGGGAGGCCATCAGTATGGATTTTGTCTTGGGCTTGCCGAGAACGCGGCGAGGAGTTGATTCCATCTTCATGGTGGTGGACAGGTTCTCGAAGATGGCACATTTCATACCATTTCATAAGACCAGCGATGCAACACACATCGCAAACTTATTTTTCAAAGAGATTGTGCGATTGCATGGATTGTCGAGGAGCATAGTCTCAGATCGGGATACCAAGTTCATAGGTGATTTTTGGAGGACACTATGGAGAAAGCTGGGAACTAATTTGCCTTTTAGCTCAGCATACCATCTGCAAACAGATGGGCAGACGGAAGTGGTCAACAGAAGTCTGGGAGATCTGTTGAGGAGTCTGGTGATAGAGCATCACACCAGTTGGGACCATATCTTACCACAGGCAGAGGTCGCATACAATGATTCGGTGAATCGGAGTACAGGTAAGAGTCCATTTCAGATTTTGTATGGGACACAGCCGAGAGGAGTTTCTGAGCTCAGGGAGTCAGAACAGGCTGAAACTAGCAGTGCGAGAGCTGAAGAGTTCGCGAAGGCGATGAAAGAACTTCACTCGGAGGTGAAGCAGCGACTGCAGAAATCCAATCAAGAGTATAAGTGCCGAGCCGATCAGAGAAAAAGACAGCTTCAGTTTGAAGTTGGAGACATGGTTCTGGCGCACTTGAGGAAGGAAAGGTTCCCAAGGGGAACATATAACAAGCTCAAGATGAAGAAGATCGGACCGTGTAGAGTCCTGAAGAAATTCGGGGAGAACGCATATGAGCTTGAGTTGCCAGAGGGCATCGGGATATCTCCGATTTTCAACATTTCGGATTTATACCCATACAGGGCTGGTGAAGCAGAAGCTGCAACTAAAGAACCAGCAGTCCAGTGGTAGAAGCAGACGCCGATAGCTGAAAATCCGCAGATGGAATGTATACTGGACAAACGGGCAGGAAAGAAGATCAGGAGGAAGCAGTATTTTGAATACCTGGTAAAATGGAAGAATCACCTAGTGGAGGATGCCAGCTGGGAAACAGAGGCTGTAATACAGAAGCATGGTCACACCGTGTAGGAGCTCATGTACATGAGCCCATGAAATCTTTTTGAGCCGAGGAGTATGATGCAGGAGCATCTACAACTCATCAAGCGAGCCAGCGCGTGGAGCGGAGAACAGCTGGACAACGCCAACACATATTACTTTTGAAACGTTTTGGAAAGTTGTTGCGCCGCCATTTAAATGAAGGCATTTATAAGAAGCGCACTTGTACATTGTAACGGACCTTGAGCCTTTAAGCTCTCGTCCTTAGGTAGCTGAGGAATTTATTAGATTTAATGCAGATAGATAAAAAAATTAAGTTTGGATTAGACTGTTTTACTTTCGTGAGGGAAAACGTAATATAGGCACCCTCCTTTGTATTATTGAATTCAATATTCATTAGCATAAGCATAAGCATAAGCATTCAGAGCATATGAGAAGCAGGAGCAAGAAGAGAGCAAGCAGAGAACTTGTGGAGAACACCCATGTATAGATTGAATTAATAGAAATAGGTCTTTGATTCAATTTCATGGCTGTGATTATTCTCTGTGTATTGTTGATACTATGTTGTTGCATCTTTGCTTCTTGCTTTGCCTATGTTCTATATGTTGCGTATGTGATTGCAATACAAGTTCGATATCTGAGAGACTGAGGGAATGAGTTTCAATTGTTTCTCTGTTTGAGCCAGGAGATTCCTGCATAGAGTGCAGTTGAATTCATCCGCATAGAGTGTGTTGATGAGGCTCAGCAGTTTAACTCTCATTCCATTCACCCAGTAGTTGTTTTGGATAGATAGAGCCGTGCAAGGTGTGCGCAGGCTGGACGAGGTCTCAGAATTGTGATTCTGAGCTAAGGTATTGATAGACCGTTGCAGCTGGAGGGCGCAAGGTCGAGAAAGCTTCAACACTTAGCGGGTTTGAAGTAAGGCTGCAAGGAGTGCGTGCAGGGAGTTTCCAGAAGAAGCTCAGAAAAGCCAAATCCTTCGAAGTAGTCGAAGAGAAGTGGCGAGGATATCCGCGGAACAGGTCGCAAGGAGAAGCGAGCGGGTTGGCGGACGAGTCTCGTGGAGAGACGTTCTTATTCGGGATTTGCGTAAGGAAGGAAGCAGACGTGAAGTCTACAGCGCAGACGGAAGAAAGTCCGAACCGGGAGAAGCTTCGAGGTGGAGAAATTCCTCAAGAGAAAGAGAATCGATGACTTGAATTCGTCGTAGAGAATTTCGAGGATCACGACTCTACTCGGGGATCGGGCATATCGGCACTTTGCGCAGAAGAAGTTGGTAGGTTGGCCAGGGAGATCACGAGAATGCGAGAAACGACGTCCTGACAATTTCGCGCATGGTGTGGGTCATAGTCGGTTGATGTGACAGGTGATCTCGGGACATCGGGCCTCGGGAGTTGAAGGGTCCAGAGATTGGTTTCGCGAGTGGCGAGGAAGCGAGAGGCGAGATAGCAAGTTGTCGGCATCTCGGCGCTTCGGGTCTCGGAGGTTGGGACTCCGAAGTTATAGTGACGGGAGTCGCGAAGTCATGATAAAGCGAAACCCCGATCAGCCAAGGGAAGGTCAGAGTGGCCGAAGACATCGGGTCTCGGGGATCCGAGGGTCTAGTACTCGACTGGTGAACTCGCGAAGACGCGAGAGCCGATCCTCCGATAATCAAGAGAGGGAGGACCGCGCGAGTGGAAGACTACTGTGGGTACGAAGGATTCCCGAAAGGGGATCGGAAGAACCTTTGAGTTCTTCGGGCCGAGGAGGAAGAAGGTCCTGGTGAGAGCGACCGTTGAGCCGAAGAGCGGGGAGGTTGCGTCAATATGCATGCTCAGCGCATACATATCAAACCAAGTTGGTTTCCTATACAACGTGTAACTTATACAACGTGTAACTTAATGGAGATGAAAAAAAACATATGCATGCTCTCATAACAACTTAACATGTTGTAACACAAGATTGATGAAATTAAACAAAGTCTCATTTAAATAAAAAGTTGTTATAATTTTTTTTCAAAAGAACTATTAGGTACAAAATCGATTTCGAAATTCACCTCAGCTCTACTAGAGTTTATCTAAGAATATAAATTTTCGGAGCTCACAGAAATTAAATACTTTATTACAGGAGCTTACAGAAGCTAAATTTTTGGAGATTTGTATAAATAGGGAGCACGGATGATATAATTTTATGAAAACATATTTAGATGATGAGAAAGGTCTTGGAAGGAGTTTGGTGCCAACAGTTCATGAGTTTCTTTCATATGAAAGTAGTTTTGAAATCAATATCAGTTTGAAGAAAAATAAGTGAGCGCTGGTGAATCTTATAAACAAAATTTTCGTGAGGAATAGTGAAGGTTGTATAAAAGGTAAGCCTTAAATGTTTCGGATAAACAAAAATTATTCATTATAACCACTATATTTTTTTCCTCTTCTAAATACAAATATAAAACATATAGTTATGTGATTAGATTATGCTTTTATTTTGTCTTTAAAATGATATTTTTAAGATCATCGTTTTGCATTTTACATGCATTGAAGTTATTAAAAAAAAATCTATTTTCAAACAACAAAATTTGAGGCAGGGACTTTTGTTGGGAAAAGAGATTTACCATCTTAACTTCATATTTCGTTTAACTAAGTTGAAATACATGCAATTGGTACAAATTTATAATATGATCACTGTTTTTTTTTCCTCAATTGCATAACCTGTAAAGAAAATTAACAAAATATTTTCATTTATGTATCAAAACAATGCAAATTTGAAAATTATTGTTTTAATATTTTCACTATTTTTTCCCTCATTTGCATAACCTGTAAAGAAAATTAATAAACTATTTTCATTTATATATCAAAACAATGGAGATTTGAAAATTATTATTTTAATCATTTTAGAAAAACTTAAACTCATCTTAAATTTTATATTTTTAATCTATAATTTATAATTAATGCAACATTTAGTATTATTTTAGCGTTTAATAAAGAATAAAGATAAAAAAAAACTCAATTGCAATAAATAATTGATTATGATAAATTTAAACAATTAAACTACATAAAAGTTAATAATTACATGATTATATTTATAATATTTTAATTCAATGTGAAGGCATCTTATCAAATTTAAACCTTGAATCGAAAACTTATATTGATATAAATTAGAATACTATTACATGAGATTAAAATGATAATATACTTGAAATCGTATTTATTTAAAGGTTCAAGCATTGCGAATTGTAATTATGAAATATAGATAGTTTTGTGAATTATGATTATTGAAATGAAAAATTATTTTAGTACAATCACTTACATAATTAAAATGCATTAAAAAAATGAGCTATCATTTTTCATCATGTAAAAATAGTGTTCCATTACATATGATTTATTGTAATGGTATTTTTCTTTGCATTAAGTTATTAGTGGAAAACAACTAAGTTTTAGTTTTAATAAAAGAATTTTATGAAGAAAAATAAATTGTTTCAATACATTGATTTGAGATATTATATAATTAATTGATACAACATTTGCTACTGATGAAATATGTTTGAAAATAATCAAGTAGTTGTATCAATTTCACAATAATATAATGCTAAATAATATTCTTCATTTATTTCACTAATGCTAAAATACAAAATTAGTGCGATAACTTTATTGACAATATAATGCAAATCGATTTTAAAATATATGTTATAATGTATGCAAAACTAGTGAAATAACTTTATTGACAATATAATGTAGACCTACTTTAAAATACAGGTTATAATGTAGTGAAAGAGAATGTTTGTTATTAGTCCCTGCCCTAGGCATAGAGGGACTATAGGGATCGATAATGCGTTGACTACATATTAGTTTGTCCTTTGACCTGGAATATTTGCACAATACCTATTGTTGGAGCCATGGAATTAAAAACATATATTTTTATATAATAAAAAGAAACATATATGTACTAATCTGATTGGATAAGAGATTGGAGGTCTTATTGCTGGCTTCGCTATTCCCAATGTACTATATGGAAACATATCCAAATTTTTTCTCGTAGACAATATTTTTTAATCATATATTTTTCCTCTATATTGCTTGAAGGTCGATTAATGCTAGCATTAGTTGGAATGTTTGTAATAGCATTTTTTGCTAGGAAAATATATCTGTAAGTTTTCATATGTACTAAGCATATTGAAATGTTTTGATCTCCAAGCTTTGTAGTGATTGAGAATTCCAAAGTTTATGGCGTCTTTGGCGGATGCATATTTGTTGAAATGTATTGACACTTATTTCGAGATGCCTCAATAGGCTTGATTGCGTAAATGTTTACATGACATGACGTCCTCCAACACTCGTGACAACTTAAATGTTTGCATACCGCAAGGTCCTTAGGTAGCCTGACACTCTTAAATGTTTATGTAAATACGCTTCTCGGAATACATTTTTCCTCTAAATTTTGTATACAGTTACAGTGAATTTGCATAGTCTTGTTTGTCCACCGCCAGTTCGACAAACATTGTATGTTTCATCCTTGTTCTGTCATTGAAGCTACATACATTGTTTGCTGGTTCGATGAGTGCTTCTTCTTCACTGGTTTGTCGGTTGCTGCCATTGTATGTTTTATCCTCGTAATCGTTGAAGCTACATACATTGTTTACTGGTTCGATGAGTGCTTCTTCTTCGTTGGTTTGTCGATTGTTGCTTGTTGTTGTTTCACTCGCGATTCGAACTGCGCTTCTGCATTTCATCGTTTCAGAGTAAGTTTCGATGCCATAGTTTCATTTTGTATTCCTTGTTTGTTGTTCAGTGTTTATAGTTTGCAAGTAAGAATGTTTGATTATTTGTAGTCGCATGTTTCTTATATGTTTTTGGTTCCTTCTATGTTTGGGATGCAGTTTCGTAATCATTGGAGATACATATGGTGTTCATTGGCTCAGTGGTTCTTGGTGGTTTGTTGGTTCGTGGGTTGTTGGTTCCGTTTGTTTGGTTGTGGTTTGAGCTTTGGGGCCGTGGGGGTGCAGTTCAACCTGTTCGTTCTTTTCGGTTGCTTTGGTACTTGTTATTTTATTTTGTTTGATTCGGCCTTGCAGGGTTGGGGTGTAGTGGCGGTGGTTGGAGATTTTCTTTTTTCTTTTTTTTTGGATTATTATTGTTTTTTGGGGGTGATTTACGGTGTTCAGCCCCTGCACCCATGAGTCGACATGCAGTTGTGTTATTTTCCATGTCTGTCGAGGTCGATATCTATTATTTTGTGAGATTTTGCTGGTGCTCCAGTCCTTCCATGAAAGAAAATAGTTGCATGCAAAATTGTTGGAGGATTACATGTGAAGTTATAATATCCATTGTTTTTTTGTTGGAATAAAGAATATGTATGCAAGCTACATTTATAAACCATGTATGGTCAGATGTGCAGATATGACATTACATGTTCTTTCTCTTCTACATAGACTTGTGTGGGCACGATAGAATTTGTGTTGTGCTTGAGATATGATATGTGCAACAAAGATTCTTCAAGATTATATTTTGATGTCTGGAAGCATATCTGGGTGGTTTTCCATGGAAAACTGAGAACTTGTATCGTGGGCACAATAGTCTGTGTAGAGGATAAAGAACACAGTTAAAGGAAATATCTCGATAAATTGCCAGGGAAAACTAGAAATCGTTTAGCTGCGGCCATGCAATTGCGTGATATTTTGTGCCTTGTAATATATTTTGGCTGGGGGAAAAAATCTATGCGTTTACAGCCATGGATAGAGAAGCACAAAGGTTCATGTTTCTACCTTTATAGACTATTCGTTCAGCTAGTTTTGTTGTGTGTACATATTTCTTGTTCTCCGGTGAATACCGGCTTCCAATGATGTTCATTGAACTTTGTGCGTTCCCACATTGAAACAAACATAGTAGATGGAGAAAACAAGGATATAGAAAGGTGCATGCTTGTACTGTTGTTTCATATTGCGTTGTTTTTTATTTCATTTATGGTCTATATATGTGTTAAACTAGTTGCGTGCCTTCCTACATGGTAAGGTATCTTGCTTACATGTGTTCCTTCTTGCATACTAAGCTGGTTCACGTCGGTTGTGTTTGCACTACATTTAAACAAACATAATGGCTAGACAGGATGAAGGACACTTTGGCGGGTAAATAGAGTTGTTTAACTTTCTTTTAGATGTTTGTCTTCATACTAACTTGTCTTCGTGTCCATTACATCTTCGACATTGATGCCCTGGAAAAAACAGGTTGCTTGGAGGGAGATGAATCGTTCTGTGCAACAACAGAGGGTTTTGTGGTGCAATCTTCTAAAAGGTATACCAAGTGTGATGGTAAATTAAATATACAAACTGGGTGGGGGAATATAATATTAGACTTGAAAATGATGACTTTGTAGTAATGGGCATTTCTGCGCTCCCTGTTTCTACTTTTTTCATTTTCTATTATCACTTTTGTTTTCTAATTCATCTGCCTAGTGTGTTTTCTGAAAATTCCTTTGTGCGTCAATTGGTGGACTAACGGATTCACATATGTCTTCATGCTTCTACCTTCTTCCATAGTTACTCACTTTCTCGATTGTGGGTGCCATGCTGGCAGGTTGAAGATTACTCCCCTCACTTCCGGGGGTCCACAATATACATATTGGCCATGGTGCCCCGCGCTCATGCCCTGTTTACAGTTAAACATTTCTCTAGTTAAAAAATTCATATGCATACAGTTTTACAGTTATTTGTTCCTTCCGATGGACAATATACAATGTATATGCTTGTTTAGTCCTCATGTTCATCTGCACATGCTTTCATCCAAAAAAGATGGACTAGTGACACGGGCATGAGCAGCCAATCATCCTAGACATCGACAAACCGATAAGGACAAAGGTAAATATGCATACGCTCTGCTCTTACTATGTTTACTAAAAACAATTGTTGGGCTATATATTCATCTATGGCATAGCGGATATGTTGATTTCATATGCAATACATGGTTTGCAGCTCGCAAGAAGTATCAACAAGTACAAGCGAGACCAGGAACATGCTGCATGTTCTGCAGACTAAGAGGTTTGGTTGCGAAACTTTGGCTCCATAGTTCATCAAAACTATGTGTGCACTTGTAGAAAACTGCAATTCACTTTAGTTTTCCTATTCAAAAAAATGTTATTAGGTCTAGAGTTGTGACATTCAAAGTATTGTTAATAGAGGGCTTGAACAGTCACCAAACTAGACAACTATTCGTTGGGGACATAATGGTTGTCTATAGCACCTACTTGGACAAGGAAAAAAAAAGTAGATCCATTATGCATGTTGACATGACAAACAGGGAAGCCATGATGACAATGACATTGACTGTTCCTCCACAACTTGTCCAGAAACATGGAAAAAATATATTGTCATGTAATGGGATATCCATTACATATTTTAATATATTGCCCAAAACAGTATATGACTGTGGTGATTGCGATCAAATTATTTCTCTCAACGAAACAAACATTGTGGAAAAAATTCCCACTGTTTGTTTAGAATATCATTTCATCCCAGACTCGACTATCAACCAACTTGCACAGAGCACTCATATTTACCTAATCAGAATGATTGGGGCTACTGTCACACTGGCAAGAAAATTTGGCTCACAACACATTCTCCATATAAAGGATGGAGAGTCTGACAACGATAAGGCAATGGTGTACTGCTTTTCGTATTTAGTTTTGTCCTTTACTTTTGCATGTGCATGTATGTCGGATAAGTTACATAGATATTGTATTGTTCCATGTTGCAGCTACAATTGTTCGATAAGTGTTCAGATTTGTTTTCGTTAATGGAACAACAATTGCATAGAAGGAAGATTCCACTTATGCTGTTAAAAAATATAACAAAGAAGAGGGATGCTAGAGAAAGGATCTTTCGGACAACCCAGACAATGTTTGTAACAGAGTTTTGAGCAGATGTAGTAAAGGATTTGAAGAAAATAGCTAGCTCTACAACTGTTGTTCTTATAATTCCACAAAATCATTCTCACTTTGCTTATAGAAATAGCCTTCAACAAGTTTTTGCGCCTCCTTAATTTTTTATTTTTTTTTAAAGGGGAGGGGGGTGTGCAGTTGTGTATTATGTTATCCAATGTATTAATCCCTTTTCTCGCATTTCCAGGTTGAAGGTATTTTAGTTGCAGGCAATGTGTACTCGACCCCCTTTGAGCGTGTATGTGCAAGATGTAACTCTGCTACTTCTACCTCCGCTTTGATAAGTGATTATATGATTGATTATCTGTGATGCAGTGAAAAATGTCCATATATATATGGACATTGCATGAATGTTGTTATCTGAACCATGGGAAACACAACCATGCATTGTACGGTTAGGCAACCTCTGTTACAAAATGTGCTTCCTGAGTTGGTAGAGTTGTCATATGAAACATATCTACAGAAAAGGAAAGCAATGTATACATGCTGCGACAACTTCACATACACAACAAATTCACCTTGAATGAGAACAATGCAATTTTTCATATTGGATGAAGAAGGGGAAAAAAAATATATCAATCTTTGGCAGGAAATGAAAATACCTCATTTGTCTCTGTAACATTTGTTCAACATCCAGATGAATGTTCGTTGGAATTGGACCATATCTCTGTAATCCCCATATATCGCATGTTCCTGGTTATTTTCTACTGGGAACATATACCAGGTGCAAGAGAAAATGAATGCGGCGACATCTTTTATTTGTATATCAAATTGTTTGGTGCAAAGGTCGATGGGTTCTGCTCTATGGAACCTTCTGGGAAATTGCTTACAACCTATTTAAAGTATGGTTGGTTCTTGGTTATCTACTTTGTCTGTCAATTTGTATACCATGGAACTCCAGTTGTTCTTTGGAGGACACAAAACAATATAATTGAATTTTTTAGCCAACTGCCCTG
Source organism: Picea engelmannii (assembly GCA_009831015.1). Taxonomy (NCBI): domain Eukaryota; kingdom Viridiplantae; phylum Streptophyta; class Pinopsida; order Pinales; family Pinaceae; genus Picea; species Picea engelmannii. The sequence goes on from ML787994.1 coordinate 612,071, forward strand.
CAGATCTACCTGATAATTTCTATGGCGTTATGACACAAATGTACTATGTGGCTTGCTTTAGCAGATTTCCTTGATCGATGAAATTGGTCAAATTATTGTTCTGAAATAATTTGAAATCAACGAATATATAGTGTGCGAAGTGCAATTGTCCTATCATAGCAACAAGAGGCTCTTAAGATTCAAATTGGTCGTTGTTTTGGCATTTTTGCTTATTTGATGAACTTGGCAAAATTAATATCCTCAAATAATTTGAAATCAATGAATATATACTATGCGGAGTTCAATTGTTCCATCATATGAACAAGAGGGCCTTAAAATTCAAATTGGTACTTGTTATGCTTGCGGTGATAGAATTTTAAGAAAACTTTCTTTTGTTTGCTTCATTTATTTAAAAATAAGCTATTTAACATCCTTTAATCATTTAATGTAATTCACTTGTACGATATCAATAATTAATATTAATAATTTAGTAGTTAAAAATAATGTTTTTAGATAAAGTTAGATAGGATGAGCATCCCTAAGCAATTTCAATCTTGAACCCGCTAAATGTGGAGTCTGCAAGTCGGCCTGTTAATTTGTATATCACGAAAGTCTGGGTGATATTTGCAGAACACGGAACAAAAGAGGCTCAAATTTCATCCTGTCAGGATGAGAACCCGCGATCCAAAAAGTTCCCAAGTATGGAATGAGGGATCTTCATATGCTCTATAAAATTTCATCCATACTTTCTAAAAGTACATGTTTACTATGTATTCGTCGTTTGTCGGAAAACGTTTATATCAGTCGCCCGACTAGATTATACAAACTTTCTCGTCTAATTAAATTATGCAATACCAAAATTTAATATTAATAATTTAGTACTGAAAATAATGTTTTTAGATATGTTAGATAGTTGATAGGAATTAGCATCTGTAAACAATGGCAAACATGAACCCGCCAACCCTCAAGTTCATCTGTCAATTTGTATATCACGGAACTCTGAGTGCTATTTGGAGGACACAGAACAATGAAATTGCAATGTTGAGCTAGCTAGCTCACAGGTCCTCTTGTCAATTTGTATATTGTGTAATTGTGAGTAGTATTTGTACAACACGAAACAATAGAGGCCCAGTTTTCATCCCGCCAGCCCTAGAGCCACCGATAAAAAAAAATGGCTAAATAGGGAATTCATACAGGATCACTACGGGACAATAAAAGTGCAATGTTCAACCAACCAGCCCGAGTCCTCTTGTCAATTTGTATATCGCAGAAGTCTGGATGCTATTTGTAGGGAACGAAACAATAAAACCTCAATTTTCAGCCCACCAGGCCGTGAACCCACGATCCAAAAAGTGCCTAAGTATGGAATAAGGAATGCACATATTTTGTATAAAATCTCATCTCCATACATTATAAAAGTACATGTTTACTATGTATTTCTTGTTTGTCCAAAAACTTTTATATCAGTTTGTCCACCAAAATCGACCCAAAACAATAGATACTCAATTTTTAGCCCGCTAGGCCGCGAACACGTGATCCAAAAACTACCCAAGTATGGAATGAGGGATTCACATATGTTTTATAAAATCTCATGTCCATACTTTATAAAAGTACATGTTTACTATGTATTTATCGTTTGTCGGAATACTTTTATATCACTCGGCCAACCAGATTGTACAAACTTTCTCGTCTAATTAAATTATGCAATATCAATATTTAACAGTAATAATTTACCACAGGTCCACTTCTGAATTTGTATATCATGGAATTGTGGGTGATATTTGTAGAGAGCGGAACAATAGAGGCCCAATTTTTTTCCCACCAGCCCGAGAGCCCCCAATCCAAAAAATTGGCTAAATATGGAATTAATACGGAATCGCTATGGGACAATAAAAGTGCAACGTTCAACCAACCAACCCGCAAGTTCGCTTGTCTATTTGTATATCGTGGAAGTGTAGGTGTTATTTGTAGGACACAGAACAATAGAGGCTCCATTTTCATCCCACCAGGCTGAGAAACCGCACTGAAAAAGTGCCTAAGTATGGAATGAGGGATCCACATATGTTCTATAAAATCTCATGTCCATACTTTATAAAAGTACACGTCTACTATGTATTGTTTGTTTGTCGCAAAACTTTTAAATGACTTGCCCGACCAGATTGTACAAACTTTCTCGTCTAATAAAATTCTGCAAGATCAATATGTAATATTAATAATTTAGTATTGAAAATAATGTTTTTAGATATGTTAGATAGTTGATAGCGATTTCCATCCCTAAACAATGGCAATATTGAACCTACCAGCCCTCAATTCCATCTGTCAATCTATATATCGCATAACTACAAGTGCTATTTGGAGGACATGGAACAATGAAAGTGCAATGTTGAGACAACTAGCCCACGGGTCTACTTGCCAATTTACAAATTCCACGACATACAAATTGACGACCGATATCTGTCACTGAGATGCAATATGACCATTGTCTCTTCACGTCTCCTGGGTATATCCTCTGTTGTTTTTCTTTTGTAACCCACCCGACCGCTTTCCATACTGTGGTATTTCTTGGAATCAGTTTCTCCATCACTGTTGCATTTGTACTTGTTTCCAAATATGCAATAATTAATCTTTAATACTAGTAGCCATCCTGTAGGAACCATTAATATTGTCATTAATGTCCATAAATCCAGAGAATATTTGTCATTACTATGAATTAAACTAATATTTGTGCACAAGTATGTTATCCTTTTGAAGTATTCCTTTGAAAGGTGATGCAATATTTTTTTTTTTGTGCGCAGATGGGTTGGTCCTTCTAAGAAATTTCTAATTCTTAATCTCTTTTCTCCGTCACGGCCACCTTCGCACTTTTTTCTAATTGTGCAATTAGTGAGCTGTGATGGTGACAACTCATTCCGCATGAACCCTAGAAACTGTGATTGATCAACGAAAGGCTCAAGGACATATTCCATTAATACACATTAAAGCATGATTTGCGGAGGGTTATTTTATCCCTCCCCGATTTTCATTTCAAACATCGCCTCAAGTAAACATAAATTCTTAATAACGTCTGGCAGCAGTTCTCTCCACACATAATAAACACATTGGGGAATAGTGGCTAGAGGTTCCACTATTCCAGGGCACATTCTTACTATTCATCTCCCTCCGCCCAGAAGCAAACAAGGATATGGTCCCTTGGTACATCGAGAGATATAGTTCAAGTCAAAAAATTCCATGGCAACCCTGGTTTCTCAAAGAACCTGCCCACTTGCATTCATGGCTATCACAGAAGTTGATGCCATGAATTCCGAGCTGAAAGAAGATGATCTAATGGATGATGATACGACAATGGATGATCAGAATGCAAAGAATCTTCCCACTCTTGTGCCCAAATTGAAATCAACCATAACGAATGGAACTTACCGGCTCGGTGATGGCGGTGATGACAACACCAAAAGGAGTTTCATAAAATAAATAAACGATGAACGCAACAACCACTTTGCAGCACAAAAGTAGGAATTTCAGAGTTCCAAACTAGTCTGTTCTAGGCAAAAGAGTTTCACTGTAAAGAAATGATATGTTGATTCTCCCAGAGATATATTTCAAGTGAAAAAATTATTGATTAACATCTTTGGGAATCAAGTCCAAAACTCTCGTTGTTGCAAGGCATTTTCCTACTAGTCATCTCCTTCTACCCAGAATGGACTAATTTGGGCCTCTGGAATTGCACGTACAAGTTGTGCTACTAAATTGTTTTGGACTATGCAGAGGCGCTTTTAGCTAAAGGCTATTCCACTTGCCCTACAACCATTTTCGTCTTCTTCCTCAGGGGAAGCTAGTGAAAAATATCAATTTCAGCACAGGATGATTCATCGAGGAGAAAACTGCAAAGATCTTGCATACTGTGGATCTCGTGCCTCTGTTTTTCACAGATACCTTCAAAGTTTTGGCCTGAAGAACTGGGTCCAATTTCTAAGGATAGATGTACAATACTCAATGTTTTTCTTATTTTTTTAAATGCATTTTCTATTAAAAAATATTTGCCTTCGAGTCTCCGTTGGTGCCTCTTTTCTGGGTTTAACACATGTTCTAATTGGCATGGTTCGGTGCTCTCGTACTTCTTTGATATTGTGTTTACTTAGATTATATTTTCTAAGATCGAACATCTAACAATTATATGCCAATGTATTGTGTGAATCCACCAGCTTTTTATGCAAACAAAAAATGGATTACATAATTTCAAATCAACGTTCAATTCTATTTGTAATGCAGATAGAACATAGCAATACCAATGTACAATGTTGCAGCAAAATTGTTATTCTTGTTTCTAGGCATGCAATTATTAAGTTTTAATGCTAACAACCCATAATGCAAGAACTTTAATACTTGAATTAATATGTTTTACTCATGGAAGAGTGTATGAAGAATGTAGTTACACTCACATGTTCCAATAAAATCTAATCTTCAACAAAGCATTTGCTGACAATTAGTAGAAAATGAAGTTTAGTAGTTAAGTTGATATGTTACAGTCATCTTAATACTTTGGCACAATTACGAGGAATGGTTTGAGGAAATTGTTTTGCACTAGGGTTTCTTCTCTGAAACCTTCATCATCTGCCACCCTCTCTCCATAGTAGTGGCCATGGAGGTCGAGGGAGGGGTGCCCCAAACCCCCTCCTACAACATTGTTATAGGAAAGGATCATGGCACCAACTGCTTCAAGCATACAACGTTTGAAATCTTGGATGATATGCATAAACTTATTTGGGAAGACAAAATGCCAAAGGAAAAACCCATGGACATCTATCCGGAAACCAACCAACCAAGAACCAGACGCACTTGGAAACTTGGGAAATGCATTCCACAAGCTCTGATCGCTCCCAAATACACCATTAGTGAAAAGAAATATATGCGCGACTTTTCTCTGATCGAAAAATTCCTGGGGCTATGGCCCTCAGAAAAAGATCTGGTCAAATGGATTCACCATTGGTCAAAATCCAAGGGCCATTATGACCTCCAAATAGGATCAAAAGGATTCTTTACGATCATATTGCACAATCTGGAGAACATAAATTGTATCTTTGAAGGGGGGACGTACTTCTACAACTCAACAAGCATGTTTCTCCGATTCCGAACGAAGAGATTCATCCCAAAAAAAAGATTTCACCCATGCACCAGTCTGGCTAAGGCTATACTCACTCCCACAGGAATTTTGACTAGAGGATATCCTTGTAGGGATTGGAAACACCATCGGCAGCTATGTCAAGGCCTCGGAGGCAACAAAACAAAGAAGGTGCACTTCTTATGCCTGTATATGTGTCTATTTAAACATTTCAAAACCCCTCCCTGGAACCATTATCCTGGATTATCAGGATGAGGAATGGTCCCAAACCTTGGACTATGAGCATATTCCCTTCCGATGCCGCAAGTGTCATGAGCATGACCATATTTTCCAAGAATTCCCTTTAAATAATCCCCCCAAGAAAAATATGAAAGAATCTAACAAACCCAAGGACGACTTCACCTAGGTGATGGGTCGATGGAAGCATCAGACAAAAAGAGTACCCCCCCAACCCCCCACTGGACCCCATACCAAGAACTCGTTTGATGCCCTCCAAACCCTAGTGGAAACCCCCTCATCCTCTACCAACCCCCTAACAACCCCTGCAACAGGCCAAATCTCTATCACACAAGATCCCCCCATTCTCTCTTCCTCACAACCAATAGCCATGAAGAACTCCCTCCCTGTCACTCTCGGGCTGGAAATGGGAAATCCAGACATATATCTGGACGATCAAGAGCTAGCAAGAATCGATATGGAACATTTAGAACAAGCCTACCATAAGAAAAAATTATATACCATACTGCTTGATCAGTTGCACAAGGTGCACAAAGTCTTCCTTAAATCCTTTGTAGGAGGTAAGGCCCGAGCTAGCACAAACCTGGGAATATAGAAGGAAACTGTGAAAGAACAACGAAAAATCACAAAGGAGGAGAAAAAAAGAGGTAGGAAACCGAAACACCAGCTCATCCAGGATGTTGGTAACTTCCTTGTCAGGTCAGGTCAAATTCAATTGATCTTAGACAACTTTCACCCCCTCTAACCCCCATCGTCCTCGTGAATATACTATCCTAGAACATAAGAGGAATCAATGCCAAGGGAAAACAAACCTTGCTCGAAGACAAAATCAGGAAGGAACAACTGGATATTCTACTCCTACAGAAAACAAAATGTGCGGGAACAGAGGCACAGAGCACACTCCAGCGATGTTGGACACGAACAAAACATATAGAAGTAGACACTAATGGGGTAGTAGGAGGCATTTCTTTTCTATGGAATCCAACCAGTATCTTGCTGGACAACTTTTTTACCTTGAAATGGACCATCACAGCCTCCTTTCGCCTCATTGGCTCGAACAAATAGGGCTACATCACAAACGTCTATGGAACCCCCAAACCAGGGGATAAAGAAGAATTCTTCCAACACATTGAATGGATAGCTGATTATTTAGGCCCCCAAAGGTGGATCCTTGGGGGCAACTTCAACATGAACACAGGGCTGGAGGAGAAAAATGGAGGCAATCATATCTTGGGAAATAAAAACACACTCTTCAACCTCACCATAGACCTGCTGAACCTCATTGATTTTGAAACAGATAATGGGCCTTTCACCTGGTCCAACAAATGTTCGGGGGCCCATCATGTATCCAGTAGACTAGACCGCTTCCTCCTTTATGAAGCCATCATGATGGACGGGCTAGCTTGGAACACCACATTCATTGATGCTGTGGGTTCAAATCATTGGACAATTCTTCTAACCCTCAACATCACCGGTACCCCAGGAAGAAATCCATTCCACTTCGAAAAAATTTTGTTGCACCACCCATATTTTCAAGAAAACATCAAGGCCTAGTGGGAAGAGGCAGCCATTCAAACAAGAACCTCAATGTACATATTCCAACAAAGATTAAAAAACCTCAAGAAAAACCTCAAAATCAGGAACAATTCCACCTTTGGCAATATATTCCAAGCACAAGACCACCTACATCAGCAAATGAAAACACTACAACACCAATTCTGAACACAAGGTCTAACAAAATCTCTAAAAAATCAGGAACTTCTGATCAATAATCAACTAGCGGAAAGGAAAGCGCAAGAGGAAATTATTTGGAGACAAAAATATCGCATCACATGGATAAAAGAGGGGGATAAAAACACCAAATTCTTCCACAGGTCCATGATCTAGAGACACCAATCCAACTGCATCACCCATCTAATATCAGAATAAGGCACATAAATCAAATAAAACACATATGTGGAAAAGTAATTGCTCACCTACTACCAATCTCTCCTAACAAAACCCTCATCAGATCACTCCCAGGCCATCGCCTCTATCATCAAGCACATACCTAAGGAGGTCACCAAGGAGAAAAAAAAAGCCTTGATGAGACCAATCACATAGGAGGAGGTTGATCAGTCTCTAAAGGCCACCCCGCTCGGTAAGGTCCCCGGACCAGACGAATTCACTTTAGATTTCTTCCACTCTTGTTGGGATCTCATCCGTGCGGATGTGTGGGAAATCATTGAGGACTCCACAAGATTCGGCAACATCCTCCAAGCCCTCAATGCTACCTTTCTCACACTCATCCCCAATAAGAACAATACCACCTCTCCATCTCACTTTAGACCCATATCCCTTTGTAACATCATTTACAAACTTCTAACCAAGATCATTGCAACCTACCTCAAGCCCATACTACCATTCTTAATCTCCCCTGAGTAATCTGGCTACATTGAAGGCTGCCAAATTTTTTACAGTGTCATATTATCTCATGAAGTTATCCTCTCCCTTCGCTCCAAAGCCTTCAATAAGATAATTTGGATCTATCTAAAAGATACTCTCCTAGCATTTGGTTTTGATCACACCTAGGTCTCTTGGATTGTCAACCTCACCTCCTCATCACTTTTCTCAATCCTCATTAATGGCGTCTCGTCCAAACCTTTTTCCCCCTCAAGAGGAATCAGATAAGAGGACCCTCTCTCTCTCCCTTCCTCTTCATTCTAATGGTAGAAGGGCTCAGTCACATGCTAAAAGAAACCATCAGGGACCACTCTCTCTCAGCCCTCCCCCCCCCATGACATCTCTCCCCCCATCTCTCATAGACAATTCGTAGACAACATCCTTCTCATGGGACTTGCCATAGTCGAAGAAGCTCATTATTGTCGATCTATAATTGAACTCTTTTGTGAATCTTCAGGCATGGAAGTAAACCTAATCAAATCCCAAGTCTTCTTCTTCAACACACCTCTATCCATCCAAAATCACCTCACCCTCATCCTGGGCTTCACCCACAGTGTCGTTCCGTAGTCTACCTGGGTATCCCCCTCATTGATAACTCACTCAAAAACATCCCCTGGAACTCCTTGTTGTCGATCTTCATAAAGAGACTCACCCTCTGGACCTTCATTCTCTCAATCTGCCTGGACACCTCATTCTCCTTAAATCTGTCTTACAATATCTCCCGATCTACATCTTCTCAGCATTAGCGTCCCCGAGTTTCATCCACAGCACCTTAATATCAATCCAAAGAAGCTTCTTGTGGCAAGGAGTCAAGGAAGGATGCAAAATATCCTTGGTAAGCTGGAAAAAGGTCTAGAATCCCAAAAACGCAGGGGATCTCGGTCTTCGTGACCCAACCATTCTCAACAAAGTCCTTAGTGCTAAAATCTGGTGGAGATGGCTCAAAAGACCCCAGGATCTCTAGGCACATCTGTGGAGGAAAAAATACATCCCAAACACCCTAGAAAACGAACTCATGAGGTGGAATGGTCTAGGCCAAGGATCGATCATCTAGAATGTTGCCCAAAACAATCGAGGACTCATCATGGACCATTCTTTCTAGGAACTGCAAAATAGCACTTCAGCAAACTTTTAGAGTGATTTGTGGCATCAACTCCCTACCCTGAATATAGTTCCAAACCTTAGAGACTTCATACCCCTTACAACTGCCGCAGGTCTACACAAATTCATCAATTTGTGGAATCCTTTTGATCCTGGAGAACTATGGTACACCTGGAAAAGAAACCATGAACACCTAAATATTCCCCCAACTGTCAATCTATGACCCCTACATGAGATTCTCTCCACACGAAAAATCTCTAGTCAAATATGGGAGGACATTTTTAGGTGGGGCCACTCTACCACATGCACCTTAAACATTAATGAAGCATACTCCTTAAAATCAGGCCATAATACCCTGCCCAACGAGGAGATTTGGAGAAAAATCTGGAATATGAAATCTTGGCCAAAAGTCAACACCTTCCTCTAGCTAGTGGCACACAACAACATCCTCACTTGGGATAACTTAAGAAAACAGGGTTTCATTGGCTCTTTTTGGTGTCATTTATGTGGAAAAGAAGAAGAAACTCAAAATCATATCCTCAACCTCTGCCCCTACATCTCGTGCATTTGGGATCAAAGCGCTAGTATCATGAGAACATCGTATAGGAACCACTTGGGTCCAAAATAAACTATTGCAGATTGGCGTAGCTTGATCTTCCACTCTCCCATTCTCAATAGAATATGGTAGCTGCTCCCAGGCTTAATCCTTTGGCAAATCTGGAAAGAAAGGAATATGATAATTTTCAACTCGGTCACCAAAACGTGGCAAGAGGTTTGGACCACAATTCACACCAACATCAATGAAACCATCTCGCTGCATCCATGGATGGAGTAGGACCTTCAAATCCCATAGAATGGATATCATATCATCAAATCTTGGCATCTAAATATTTCCCCCACCCCTGATCGGATAATGGCAACTGAAGGACGCACAACCAACCCTACTCATTGGGAGGCTCCCCCCATGAACTTCTTTAAACTTAATTTTGATGGCGCCTCCAAAGGTAATCTAGGACCAGCTGGATACAACGAAGTCATCCAGAACAGTGAAGGAGAAATACTACAACTCCTAGCAGGTAGTATGGGGAACAATATGAACAACGTTGCAGAAATATAGAGTCTTCTTTGTGGATTGCAAGAAGCTTCGGAGCGAGGCCTTTCCCCCTTATCGCTGAAGGTGATTCACAAATCGTTATCAAGCTCCTCTCACACTTGCTCAATGGGGCAGATTTGAAGAAAGTATCTCCGAGCTGGCAACTTATGAATGGAATCAGCATAATAAAGTCCATTCTCTAGCCACAAGAGGTAATCATCCCTTCCCATGTTAGAAGAGAGGCCAATCAAGTAGCGAATTGGTTGGAAAATTTTGGAGTCGGGCTCGAAGAAGGCATATTCTCTTGTACCCCCTCCACCAATCCCACTCACCCCGCAGTCATTTCTTGTAAGAACATATCTCATACCCAAGATCTACCCCTCGATGGGGTGTTATCCTGACATGACATCCCCACATCAGATCGCCGCCACCTGGACACTCCTTGAGCCACCTGGAGTACGCTCTCTGTATCACCCCCTCCCCGGTCACTTCGGGCCTTTACGCTACCTACCACCACCCTCTGCACCTCATTCACACTTCGACGATCCCTCACCCAGGAGGCTCTGTAACTCATGCAACCTCATGACACCATGTAGAAACTCCCTCATGTAGCCTCAACTCCTTCCCAGGATCCCGCTTCTTCTACTCGTGATGGGAGCTCTAGAACTGCAGTGTCCATCTTCCATTTCAAATTGCATGTTCTCAAGAGTTACCCTCTCCATTCATCTCGCCTTCGAGATCTGGTGCAACCATCTATGGGTTTCTCTCAGGTTGTGGTGGTCATTTCTCATGATGTCACGACCCCAAGGCAAGCCAAAGCAGGGGGCAGCCTGGTACTTGGCCCATGGGAGGGAACCGCCTATCCCAGACACTCCAGGTGCACTTGGAAATCCTCTCGAAATGCTCCCTGTAATGACCCTAGCAATTCCTCCCCCTGTTGATGCAGCCCCGGTACCTGAAGCCTTCCCAGCAACTCCTCCCTCGAAGGAAATCCCAACAGTCCCTCCCCCTGTCATTTCTCCTCCCCTCAAGCTTGCTCTGCACTTCGCACCACTCCTTTTACGAGCTCTGAACCAGCCACCCTGTGACCAAACTCCTTGCAACCTCTCCCCCTTCTCAAACCCCTATGCACGTAGGGTTGAGTGGTTTGACTTATACAAGAATTCACTTGGTTGCACGCCTCTCCCCCCTCCCCACCTCTGCACCACCCTTA
>ML787994.1:651586-666737 GCA_009831015.1 Picea engelmannii
TTATGTTAACTGAATGCTAGAGACGATGTTTAATATTACTATTGTTTAGGTCGCAATGTTATTGTTGGCTTATTTGAGATGTTGAAGATGACGTTGGATTGTCATGCTACTGATGTTAAACGGAATGCCAATGACGAGGTTAAGTGCAAGCGCTAGTGCTTACTGCTTGCCCCTGATTTGTGGTACTGGATGGTATTGTGTTGTGTAGCTTGTTCGGGTCGGGCGAGATATGGTCTTCCCTTGTAGCTTAGGTTTTTGTCTGTGTGTAATCCGGGAAGGGGTCCAGTGCCGTATCAAGAGTCTCGGGCTGTTTAAAGGCACAGTTCCACTACTGCGACTCTACTGACGGATTCATTCATTCCGTGACCGTATTGTGCTTAACCCTGGTATCTGTCTCTGCCTATAGCCTTTGTTGTCCGCCTCCTGTTCGGGGCGTTGCTTCTTGTCATTGTTATGCCATGTCGGGTCGTCTGGATTGTGTCCGTCTTACTTGCATCCTGTTGGTTCAAGGTTGACATAGAGTCTAGGGGGATGTTTCTTCTACACGCGCGCACACACTGTAACAAAAAGAAAAAAAAAATTTCACCAGTTGACTGAGTAGATTTTCTTGGCCCGGAGGGTTCTTACACATCTTAACATAGTCTCAAAATAAAATAAAAAAAATAAAAAAAATTTAAAGTACAATTTTTTTCTTAAATTTTTATATTCTAAAAACTATTTACATTTTAAATAACTGTAATCCTTTTTAATAATTACTAAATCACACATTACAATAAATCAAATTACTTAATAACTTAATAATAACAAGACATTCTTTAAAAAAAATGTTTTGTAAATAAAGTTGCAAAGATAATCTCAATTCACAATGCTTAGAGGTGGACCGCTCAATTCACATTAATTCTTCATATAATGTATGTATACACAAAGCATCCATTTAATCCATATGCTCTTCCCCAAAGATATATGGAATAAAATTGTGATGGATAAATACATAAGACACTATTATGTGATTAAATGGTTCAGATCGACAAATTTCGATTACAACTTAGCATCAAGGATGTGGAGAAACTTATTGAAGTCGGTTCATCTGTTACTTCATTGGAAAAGTTGGTTACCGGGACTGGGGGAACAAATTCTTATTGTCTGAGACTATATCTTGGGTATGGGTGAAAAATATTTATTATCACATGCTCTTCGTGATTATCTATCAAGGAAGGAGATCAAATTGTTGGCCAGTGCAAAAAACCCACAGGGGGTAAGTGATTTTTCTGATATTTGGTTATGTAGTATTTCTTTGGGTTTAAATGGTATTCTTGTAGAGGAATGGAATAGCTTTACAAACGGCCTCTCAGTAGCTGGAGTTTTCCTTGGTGAAGAAAATGATATGCTTTTGTGGGCAGGTGGAGATGCATCATGCAAAACTACTGTAAAAAATATCTATCTAGCGCTAGTTTCTACTCTAAATTATCAACCTGTGCCAAAATGGATTCAGAAAATTTGGAGCTGGGATATCCAACTAAAGATTAAAATCTTTACTTTGTTGACCATTTCCCGAAAGATATTGACCTGGGATGGACTTCAGAAAAGAGGATGGGAAGGGCCCGATATATGTATTTTTTGTAAGAGAAACTCAGAAAGTTTAGAACACCTATTCAACAATTGCATTTTTACAACACAGTTATGGTATATGTTAAAGTACCTGTTGAACTTAAAGAGGATTTGGTTGGGAGAGGATATTGTTGTTTTTTATTACCAATGGATAATTGATAAGTCTGTTACACCAGAGACTGCAGCCTTAACTTGTTGGTGCTTCTGGATCGAAAGGAATAAGTGTATTTTTGAAAAAGACGTCATCTATCCATTCGGTTCTACATAATATTATGGGACTGTTCAGATCAAAGAATAATCATGTATCTAAATGTGCAACAAATGAATGTTTTATACAATATGAAGAGGGGTCTTCCATTTCTTTTTTCGACGAGGGTGCAAGAAGTGACCGATCATCTTGTAGAGTGGGAGGGGTAATTAAGACTACCAATACATTTGTTTATAGGTGGTTTTTTAATTACGGTGGAGGAACAAATTCCAAGGCATAATTATTAGTAATCTGGGCTACCCTTACTTTAGCAAACTATCTTGATATTCATAGGCTACAAGCCTTTGGAGACTCCAAAGTGATAATAGAATGGCTTAATGATAGGGGAAAATTTGATATTTGCGCTATTTAAGGATGGAAAAAATGCATCAAAGTATTATGCAAAACATTTAAGGCTCTTAGTTTCCACCATATCTATAGGGATTTCAACAATGAGGCTGACAAGCTCTCCAAAGAAGCCTTGCTAGCTCCAGAAGGAAGGATAACTTAGGATCAATGGGAATCTGGAGTGGCTGGGAGTCCAAAGCATTTGGATATTTTGTGAACTCCCTTGCCTATTAAAGGTTTTGTTTTTATGCCGATTGATTTTGAGTCTATGTAATATCATGTTTTAGAGTGGTTAGTAGTATCCAGGTTAGATGATTTTTAAAAGTATTGTTATCCTTTGGGGAAATCTCTTTGGCATTGTATTTCGGATGAAGTATTTTGGATGTCTTGATAAAGACTATTATGGATCTATGTGTCTGGATGTGGACATGATGCCTATGAATGACACTATGTAAAAAAAAATATCATTAATATAATTTTGAGCAATTTTTCACTTGGAAAAACCATCCATTTAATCCCTCCGCATATTATCTCTTAAAGTTATCACGGTTGAAAATGATATAGAGGCATTCATTAATATAGTTTTTGACCGTTTATGTTTACAATCTCAACTTGAAAGTGTATATGAAACCCTAGTCTCGCTACACAATATATGATATGATTGTGGTGTATCACTCTCATAGTTTTTTTTTAAATATATTTGAAAAATGTGGTTTGATTTTATTTAAAAAAATAGAATAAAATAGAATATTTTATTTATGTTTAATTAAACACATATTAACTATTGGGTGTAGATCAATTTATGATGGAGTACACACTTAAAGGTTATAGTGATAGTAGAGGTTACAACCATAATAGAGCTTAGATTGATAATAGTTGTCCAAATCTAGTTGGCTAGCTTAGCCTAATTACTAATTATATGAAAAATAAGAAAAAGTATTTTTTATATTAGGTTAGAAAAATTAAAAAGAACTAGAAAAATGAGACTCAAAAATTATATGTACCTACATTTTCCTTCATGGCAGTCATTGCATGAGTAAATACAAACAAGCTATGAACATAAGATAATGAAGAAACACAACATATCTAGAATATTGTTTTTGTGCCTATTTGCTTTCTTCATTGGTTGGAGAGTTGGAGTGTTCTTCTTCTTTAAAAATGTTGTCCATTTCTCCTTCTATCCTTGTATGGGTGTTACTAGTCTATTTATGTCCAATATTCTCTAGTTTGGTGTATTGATTCTTGGAAATTTGTTATGATTATATCTCCTATTCTTGATCCATAGAAATAACTCCACGATGAGAATTTGGAATACGCTATTGACTTAGGTTGAGGATTATCATGTCGAAGAGTTTTCTTTTTTAACGATAAGAATATATGGATCAATCCTTAACTATGGATCGTGAGTGACTAGAGGGTGATCCTTGTTGATGAGTTGATGTTATTTGTTTGCTCCATTCCAACATGCGGATTTCTTGGATCCTTTGGAGATAGCTAGTATTAGGATGACTGGGACATTGAGATGCAATATGACCTATTTTATGGCATGCTTTGTAGTGAAAGGAACCCTACTCGGAATCCAACATCTAAGGCCATATGGTATTTGGATATTGGAATGATTTCTAATAAAAATCTTTACTAAAATAATTGTTTACATAGATATAAATATAAGTGGACATTCATTTATGCTCCCTCTCATCGCTTCTAAACTCAAATTTACTTAGAGTGTTGTCAATATTGTAGAGAGAGTCATATACCCAAAAATTATGAGAAATATTGGGGAGTTGAACCCAGCTATGAATTGTGGAAAGGGAATTTGAAGTAGGTGGATCAAAAGAGGGATACCAAGAAGTCATGCAAATCTTATATTTTCCCAAGAACTGGGGGCCCAAGTTCATGACTCAGTCATGATATTTAGCTAAATCAAACCCCACAATGAAGAATCATTTACCACATGGGAGCACAATGCGTTCCTATTTAATCTAAAATTTCCAAGCACATAAAACAACTTATGGAAATATTCCAAGGTTGGACAAATCATATTGAATCTATATACAAGTTTATTAGTTCTAGAAAATGCAACCTAGTCAAGAATGTCTTACACTATAAGGATGGTCAAGGTGGGGAGTTTTTGAATTATAAACTGAGGAAGAGACAATTACCTAGATGGGAGGTCATTTTGCATGTCCTCTTTAAAAAAAATATATTCGATGGATGAGGAGGGTTGAATTAAACATAGGATAATCAAGACTTAACGTGGAAGAGGAACTAGCTATCCTACAAATAGATGAATGAGGAGGAGTTGCCACAACCATCATGGAATAAGGTCGATTACTAGTTGGAGAGAATAAGTTGAGTGATGGAGAAATGGAGGAACTAGGTCATGGAGGAATTTAAGGTTGGCATGAGGAGAAGGAGAAGACCAGTGGTCCACTAGGGGAAAACTTATTAATCACACATGAGGCATTTTCTCGTTCCTTTATTGATAATAAATATAATAGATTATTTTTATTTATATACATAATAAAAGTTTAATAAGAATAAAATAGAATAGAATATTTTTATCTGGCTGGAATCACGGAGGTGGGTAACACATTCATGACAATCTCATATCCAAAATTCTGAAAAACTTTGTTTCGACGAAACTAATATTATTTTTCGGCTGAACCCTGGAACATAAAATCGAATGGTACAATGACGACTATCTCGATTTTTGTGTAGAAATTTAGTCGGATGGATTATTTCCATCCGGCAATATGTTTTTGCTTGAAATATATTCAGGATGAAAAATTCTTTCGTTCGAAAGAATATTTTGGCCGAACTATTTTTTCGGCCGAAAACATGTTTATATATTAACCACACAACGACATTGTAACATTTTTCCCATCTCTTCCCGACTGTGATAATTAGTGATTGTGATATTGGCGCAGACGTTGTGTTGGCATGAACATTGTGAGCTTGGCGTGGATGTTGCGTTGGCGCAAACGTTGTGAGATTGGCGCGGACGTTGTGAACTTGGCACGTATGTTGTTTTGGGGGGCTCTCTTGTGGGCGGTCAGGATTTTCTGTTGGCGGGCAGTCGAGCATGTCAAGCTTCAGGTAAGCCCAAAACCTTTAGTTTTTAGTTTTATTTATAATTTTTTTCTAACTGTAATTTTTAATTTTTAAATTTAATTTATATGTCATGGGATGTTTGTAATTTTAATTGTAATTTTTAATTCTAATTGAAATGTTTTTTTTTTTTTTAATTTAAATTTAAATTTATATAGCGGCCCCTGTAGTTAAACTGTGGGCATGCCAATGGCTTGGCCATGGTGCTGGAACCCCGCGGCCAAGTCACAGTCCAATGGAATGTGACTTGGCCACGAGGGGCCATCCATGTGGCCAAGCTGTGGGCACACCAATGGCTTGGGCACAGGGCTGGCCCCCCGCGGCCAAGTCACAGTCAACTAGATTGTGACTTGGTCATAGGGGCCAACCTTTTGGCCAAGCCATGCGCACGACAATGGCTTGGGCATAGGGATGGGCCCCTGTGGCCAAGTCACAGTCCACTGGACTGTGACTTGGTCGTTGGGGGCCAGCTCTGTGGCCAAGATGTGCATGCCAATGACTTGGCCACAAGGCTAGGCCCCCATGGCCAAGTCACAGTCCAGTGTACAACTATGTGTGGAGATGCTAAATTCCGTAAATTAAGCCTTGAAACCTTAGAAACAAATCTTTCTTTGACTAGACAATGAAGACATTATGTGCATCACACAAATATCTAAATCAAATATGTTTCTATTAATAACAAATAGGATTTCAGCATGCTTCGAGCACCCTATGAATTTAATTAATTCCTAATGAGTTATGATTCGAAATATTGGACTCAGATTAATACATTAATGATGAAAAATCTTAAATTGATATCATATATACCTAAAATAAAGGCAAATTCTCTATGTTTTGAAATAACTTTATATTTTAGGCCAACCAGATTCCTCATGTAATGTTTAACAGAAGTTATTTAACCTTTTTTAAGTCTTGGTTATCACACCAATTTTGAAATGCCACTTCAATACTTTCTCCTACCCAAACATTTTGGTTCCCTATGATTCCTTTCAATTCCTTCGAAACTGCTATGGAAAGACCCACAAGTCGTGAATAGATGAGCACTTGTATCTTCTACTTGTTGGCATAGGCTACCCCATCCAAGCCCAACAAATGATGTTTTATGCACAATATCATTGGTAGTATCCCTTTTGTTCAATATCAATTGCATGGATTTTTTTTTATTTTGACGGGATCTTAAGTTTCCATGTGACTTTCCACCACCATGTATAAATATGCTCTCTACCCTCGTCAATAATATCCTTATATCCTAATTTTGGTACATATTCCCTTGATGAGTTTAGAGACCAGACTAACTAGTCTTCCTTCTCTTTGATTATGATGTTTCTAAATTTTAGATAATATGTGTATCTCTACCATTTTGTTGTCTTTTTCTTCCCTAATGCTTAAGTCCCTTTAAGAAAACCAAGATTGGTGCCATATAGTTTCCATGGCCCCATTCAAAACCTTCCATAACATATAATATCCTTTTCTATGTAGCTCATGTATGAATTGGTTTGATATCCTATGCCTACATTTGTTTCCAACCCAAGGGTCCAAACCTATTTTCACTTTGTCACATTTTCCCACTTGCCATATCAACCAATTTGCCACCAATTGAAATGATGAAAGTACATCTTTCCACACATTTGAGGAAATATGTATTCACTTAACCAGATTTATGATAGGGTAAAATTATGTGCATAAATGTGTTATATAGTTTGGTACAGGTAGAAGAAATCTTTATGTTTATTTCAAATTTGTTAATATTTGTACATTTTGATTATAAAAGTGTTCTAAAATTTTGTGCATAAATGTGTTATAAAGTTTGGTAAAGGTAGAAGAAATCTTTAAGTTTATATTTATGTTTATTTTAAATTTGTTAATTAGTATTTAGATTTTAGATTTGGTATGTGCACATTTGTTTTGGTCCAGTTTATATTTAAAGACTATTTATTGACTGGTAATAGTTCTGGTCTATTGATTGACCACATAATTTATTAAGTAGTTTAATTCAAATAAATTTATGCATAGAAATATTTTTCATTCTTTCGGTTATATTCAAATATTATCTCATGAACATCATCTTAAAATTTTTAATAAATTATATTTCTTGTAAATATAAATCTGTTATTCTATTTCTTGAAATATAAATCTGTTCTTATATTTAAAAATAAATCCATATATATATATATATATATATATATATAAGAATGGAATTTGCAACCACATTATCGATTTGATCCATGATCAATGTTGAGACCACAAGAATGGCAATACTTGAGACCTAGGCATGTTCCAAATTAGTTTGTAACAAATCTAACTTTTTTTTGTAATAAACATTGTGGCCATCATATAATTTGTGCTTTGAATTGTTTTTTAAGTTTTCCAACAACTTATTTTATGACATTATTTACAATGCAAATTGTAATGTTTTTATATTCTCTATGTCATTAGTTCAAAGTTATTTTATCAAAATTAATCAACATTGACTACATTCTCTTATATATATATATATATATATATATATATATATATATATATGCCGCCCAACCATCATATATTATACACTATAACAAGTAAACTATGCATGTTTGAAAATATGGAATATATATTAAATGATCGAATTTCAAAACAACACATCCTAGAAAAGCATTTTCTAGATCACAAAGATAATGTAAGAATATCACCTAAATTACTCCATTAGCATCATTGTTGACATTACCATTTGGAACCACTAATTTTGTGACAATTAAGACTCACTCAATTGCATCTTCTTCAAAATATATACGCCATTAAAACTCACATTACTATTTGTAGAAATAGGCTTCATTACCACCATAAATTTTGTGACAATTAAGACTCACTCAATTGCATATTGTTCAAAATATATATCCCATTAAAACTCACATTACTATGTTTACAATAGGTTATGATGCACTTACATTTTAAATTATTGTCATGATTTCTCTCAATCAACCTGAATTTCCACCTTATAGGACTATATTTTATCTAGATTTATAACTCCAACTAAGCCTCACAAATATTACATTTTCTCTACCTCATCTTAATTTATATTAGGAATACAAACAACCCGCATACCCATCCCATGTAACATGACAATAAAGGAATTAGGAAAAAATCTCAATGACATAAACAATGCTAATGGGAAGTTTATCAATGGCATATAGTCCATGTTCATGCAAGAGCTTCACGTTGTCATGATTAAAACATGTTGATTTTATTAGTGGGTGTTTGAGGTTATGAAGATTAAAATATTTGTTTTGGGGATTCTAATGCATTGCATTATATGTGGTCTTAGTTGATCCAACCATAGGGAACTTTTAAGGAATCTTAAAGAAATGTTCTAATACGTTTTTTTAGTGGATCCAACCATAGGGAACTTTTAATGAATCTTACACAAATGTTATAAGGAATATATATGTGGTCTTAGTGGATTCAACCATGGTCAAAGAGTATGAACATTATATTGAGTTAATTTTGGGTAGTTATCCACTCAATGTTAGACTTTATTGCTTTCTATATTCTCAAAAGAGTGAGACAGAGTAAATGGTTAAAGACATGTTAGAATTTGAAATCATGCGTCTCAACAAGAATGTATTCTCTTCTCTAGTGATCTTAGTAAAAAAGAAGGATAAGTCTCAAAGGATGTTCCTAGACTATAGGGAATTTAATAAATAGCTCTTAAAGATAATTTTCTCATTCCTACCATTAATAAATCATTAACTTGTATCTGTAATCCCCTTGTCTTCTGGTTTTCTGAATTGATTTCTTTTAGCGAACCCAACTTCTGATTTCACTGACTTCTCTGTGTGGGTTTTATTGATTATTATGAAAAGATTCTAGTTTTATATTCTGTCTCGTATCCCTTTAGTCATCAGTCCATGCCTGAGGAGTCGGCTAGGAACTAAATCGACTGTGGCCACTTTGGTGTTTAAAGACCTATAGATTCAAATGCCTTTCTTTTATGTGCATGGATGATGAGTGAAGGATAATAATTTGCCTTGTTGTCTATCCCTTACTTATCTCTAAGTTGATTGATTCATGGCTGAATGTTTAGTCATTGCGCCTTCTTATGAATGAGTACCTATGCGGCTTGATTGATTAGAACTCTTATTTCTCTCTACATTTTTAATTGATTGAACTTGGGTACATCTATGCATTTTTATTGATAAACTTTGCATTGTGAATGATAAACCTCTGAGTTGAATGACAATCCCTTGGCGAACCCAAATTCTGATTTCAATGACTTCTTTGTGTGGGTTTTATTAATTATTATGAAAATATTGTGTTTTTATCTTTCGTCCCTTATCCCTTTAGTCATCAGTCTATGCCTAAGAAGTCGACCAAGAACCAAATCGATGGTGGTCACTTTGGTGTTTAAAGACCTATAGATTCAAATGCCCTACTTTTCTGTGCGTGGATGATGAGTGAATGATAATGATTTTCTCTATTGTATATCCTTTACTTATCTCTGAGTTGATTGATTCATGGTCGAATGCATAGTCTTTGCACCTTCTCATGAGTGAGTACCTCTGCGGCTTGTTGATTAAAACTTTGATTTCTATCTATGTTTTTAATTGCTTGAACTTGGGCACATCTCTGCATTTTTATTGATAAACTTTGCATTGTGAACGATAAACCTCTGAGTTGAATGAAAATCCCTGCATTTTGGATTGATAAATCTTCACCTGCATTTTCGAATAATTTATCTCTACGAACAACTTAATACTCTTTGCGTTTTTAATATCACCTTTATGTTTTTGGTTATTTATTTCTCCAAACGAATTTCCCTAATAATGTCAATGTTTTGATGATCACCTCTACCAAGTCACATTCATTTCAAACATTTTGTATTTTATAAAAAAATCATAAAAATTTCAAACTGTCCAAGTTTTTATTTCAAACGTTTTTTATTTATAAAAATTACAAATCTTTAGGAATTAAATTTATAAATCTATTTTTACATATGTAATATTAGAGTATCATAAGTTATAAATATTATTTTACAGATTGTTGATTCTAGAATTCCTTGCTGGACATTACTGTCGATCTTATAATTTGTAAAGGAATATTTGTAAAATATATATACAATGGAATTTTTAAAAAAAATACATATTTAAATTTAATAAATATACTATAAACATACATATTTAGTGTAATGAACCTCCCGTTCGTCACGACTACAAATCTCTATAACCAACGCAAAGATTATTTTTTTTTGTTTTTAAAAGTGTGTGCGCGAGTGTACAACGGAAACAAACACAATCAACTTGGTGTTGCCACCCGACAACGAACATGACACAACCACGATGAACACAACAAGACGACATAAAGCACACAACAAGTAACTGCAATCATTAAACGACCATAGACATAGGGCGCACAACAAGTAACTGCAAGCATTAAACGACATACTGTGTTATGTACAGTACGAACACAGATGGAAGAATCCATAGTAGTAGATTTTACTATTTTTTCATAGGAAAGCAGGGCGTTTAATCTTAGTTCTCTGCTCCGGAGAGAGAGAATGTCAGATAGGCTCCTGGCCGACTGCTCAGGCAGAATCTAGTAATCTCTGTCAGGAGGTCGCAGTGGTGGGAACTCTGCCTTTAAAGAGCCCACGACTACTGATATGACCTTAGAGGTGTGTCGCAAGAGTGGAAACCCTGCCTTTAAAGGGCTTGAGACTCTTGATACGACACTTGATTCTTTACATAGAAAAAAATCACACACACAAACTTATATATAGAGCGACTAGCTTTATCAGATTGAAGAGTCTGATATCATACAACTGTGAGTTTGGACAATTCCAATTATAGTACTAACCCTGAAATTAACCCGACCCTAAACGTCAGCATAGAAATAAACAACAACTTTATTAACCCTAAATTTAACAGCCCAACCCCAAACCAATCAAATAAAAGCACCCTGCAGAGGAACCCATTGGATAAGGGTGCCCGCCAGAATTAAGGGGAACACAGAAAAACCCAAAACGCAATAAAAAAAAATCCAATTGAGCAACGATATCATTACCATAATGATAAACCCACTAACATTTACCTTACCATGAATGTTAGCACTAACATAAAGCATTCTCCATATTATCTTAACATTACTTTAACAATTATTACCATACATTTACATTTCAGTATAATACTTTTCGTTAACCTAACATGTTATTACATTACCTTAGATTCAATAGATTATATAAATATCTAGATCTATGGAAGAAAACCATAACTATTCCATTAAAACCATATAAAACAAAAGCAGCTATATCTATGCTAATTTAATTCACCTCCTTGCCATAACATTACTTTAACAATCATTACCATACATTTACATTTCATTATATCACTTTTCATTAACATCACATTATATTGTCATAACCTTTAGCATTAACATCAACGTTTCAATACAAAATCAATACCATAAAATAGTGATAACCTTAGAAATAACATTACCATAAGCATACCTTCAACATTACATTACGTCGATCATTACCATAAGCATTAACAATAACTTAAACCATATATTACATTAGTTTTATCATGAACAATAATAGCCTTGAAGGTTAGCATTATCCAATTACATTAAAAACCAATCCAAAATTACATTGAACCGTATCCAAATCATATTAAACAATACCCAAGGTAAATTAAAACAAATCCCATTTATAATAGAACAATGCCCAATAAAACACCCCCCAAACATTATTAAGACAATTATTCCCATCCGATTAATAAGATAGATTCGTCTAATTTAGTAGATTGAGAATAACTACCAACAATTGGATGAAAAAGGAACTATATGAGTAACTGACTGTCATGGATCCATACCAATAAATAAAAAGAATGATTGTAAGGAGAAATGATTTTCCATTAATTCAGAATGAATTGTGGAAGCAAGGATCACATTCCAACTGATAAATCTATGTAACTACATTTGCTACCGAACTATACCAATGAAGAAATTCTTGCAATGACAAGGTAAAACCATTAAAACATTTGTTATAAAAGACAGTTGCTATCTAACCCTGCAGCTCAATCGATCTCATTCTGACATCGAATCCCATTCATCAACGCATTTTCACTGGCCAATCATCGTAATAACGCATAACTCAAAAATATGGAAAGTTGCTGTGGTTTTTTTTTTTCTAAATTTTTATTTAAGGTTGTTGTCAGAGCTTAAGCATGCTCAGACATTCAAGCACACAAATATCTATGTTACTAAAATAGACCTAAATCCTACCACAATAATCGAAATAGAATCAAATTTCTGTCACCAACTAACTTACCATAAAATCCAAAAACGGAGAAGTCAGAAACGCAGTAAGGAAGGGTTTCTTATAAATGAAAAATAGGAGGGCATGGTCAACATTCGCAACCCACAACGCAGGGGTAAGTTTCCTTGGACCACCCAAGACTAGATTTCAGTAAAAAGTTGTCATACGCACAGTCCCTTGGATAACGCTGTTAAGTTTTTGAAAGGGGTCGCTGCCAGTTCTCTAAATAAAACAAGGGATTCGTGGGCGATCTTCTTTTTCAAAAAACAGGTCGCTGTTGAAAATCCGTGGGTATGGAAAACACCTTCAGGCAAACATCTTAAAGGATTTGAAGGCGTTTCAAAAACAACAGACTCTGTCACAGATCGAGCAATCCGTGGTCATTGAAGACAACAAAAGGGGGGCATTTACAGACATAACCGTGGTCAGCCAGACAATAGAGATGGATGCGTTTTACAGGCAGACTTGTGGTCAGCTAGACAACAAACTAAGGAAACCCCATGCCTAAATGAAAATTATAACCCGTATTACAACAAGATTGCCCAAGATGGGCCTCACCAGCTCAAATCGCCCTTACCCCCACAACAAAACAAGATCGACGTATTTGGTTATTTAGATAATAAATCAGGTGTAAAATGCATACACTGGGTAGAGAATGAGTTGGCGTTACCTCCATATAGAATGAGTTCGCCCCTTTTTATTTTTCATTAACTAAGTAAAAGACTGGAGTCAATGAGTACTTGTCTAAATCTGACGAATTCGCCCTTGCTGAGCGAAATTGCCATTACCTCCACTGCTGAATTATTTCAAGTAAAAGACATAAGTAAAATATTGATTCATAATATTCTCCGATTGCTGGCTATTGTAATGGATCGTTACTATGTGCCTTACTCAACCAGAGCAGATTGCTACATTCCTTTTGCAAATGACAGAAGCCATGTTATATTATTTATCGCACGAATTCGCTACATGCAATACATCCATGTAAAAACCACCATGCATTATAACTAGATCAACGAATGTCAATGACTGTAAAACTATACAGCGGAAATTTCAAATGCGAATGTACCATTTCCAGAAAAAATACAATGCGAAGAGTAATGCCGAAACTTAAAGATCCAACCAAGGAACAGTAAAACTCAGACCAGGACGCTGACCAAAGTAACTTCAGGCAGACAATCGAATGGGAAAATCTCAAGGCAGAATTCATCGACTTACAAACAACATACATATCAAGCATAAGCTACTAATGCATTCTACTCTACAACATAACGAGCGTACCTTTGCCTTATCGCCGGCCTCGAATGATGTCCCACGCTCCGTACCGCTCCCACTCACCGATCGTCGAGACCTCACTGGTACCTCCCAGCCAATCGCTAGGGGTACTTTGCTTCCCCCTTATCCCCCTGAGCTGCAAAGGGGCCACACACTATCCAGATGGTATGTCTAGCTTCCCAGCTCAACTCGCAAGGCTGAGCTACCACTCCTATCCGAGCTGGAAAATCCCAACTCTCCACAAGTAATCAGTCAAGTCACAATTCTGGCAGCGTAACGTTACGCTAACAACCGATCCCTTTCTTCCTCATCTTCCCTTTCTTTTATAGAGTTTTTCCAACCTCCAACTTTCCCTAAATCACATTTTAATTAAGTTTTAATAAAAATATTCTAAATATTCTCCTTCGCACAAGTGTCGTCCATCCCCCTCTTTCCTCAAATGATTATTTTCTTTAAATTATTAAATTACTCATTTCCCTCACCCACCTAGAGTTTCTCCTAAATTTCCTCCTAGGTGTTCATAGATCCCCTTACATGTTTTAAATAATTTCCCTAAAAATGAAGTTGCTAAATTAGTTCAAATTAGAAGGTTCTTAATTGCAGATTCCTTACTATGTTGTAACATCCCGCTCTGGCGCACTTACCAAACTTATTCTTTGAGGACACTTGCTCGCAAGTGATCTGGATTTTGATGATGATAAAAAAATTTCCTTCATTATGATGCGTTAAGTTATATGACAGGATGTTTTTACTACTTTGATGTAGACAGGTGCTGCTGACTCAGTTTCATTGAGTGTGCAGGGTTTCGGACCTTGAGGATGCAGAGGCATCGGTGGAACTCACTTGGACTCCGGATTGAGTCAAGGAGTGGGCTATTTGGGTTGTTTCATTTACGGTGATATTGTTTTGATTTGATGATATGCTATTGATTTTATGATATGTTGTTAACATGATCTGACATGATGGTTGATGATGCAGGCTGACGATAGCTTGCCGACCAGACTCACATATGGAGTAAAGGGGCCACACATGAGTTCCAGAGTGATTGAGGGAGAGGTGTGGACAGCAGCCCTGCCACAGCCTACTAGCACTCCCTCCATGGCTCGAACTGTAGGTTAACGATTACCTAGATCGAGAGGATCCACGATGCCGTGAGGGCAGACTGCGACAGTCGCTCACAATGATTCTAAGGGGCGCGCAATAAGGCGGGGGCCTTATTCCTTAGAGCCCTTAGTCTCCCACAAGTTCACCTGGCGGAGTGTTGACTCCAGGGG
>ML787994.1:683464-721346 GCA_009831015.1 Picea engelmannii
TGGAATTAAAAGTATCAATTTATTGTCTCATATTTGATTTCTCAAAGTGATGGAAACAAAGTGGCAAAGTTGTTAGGTATGAACTAATGTTTTGTATATTCTCCTTTTTACAATGCATTAAATTAAACATCAAAGTCTTAAACAATTTTTTGCTATGTATTAATTTAAATGCTTCATTTCATGTTCACGTGGACTGTTAAAAAACAAATGATAAAATTCAACATATTTCATTGTGGACTGTTCTTGGGCCTATGGGGATTGATAAAATTCAACATATTTCGTTGTGGATAGCTGAACTCTTGGGCCTATCCTACTATGTATTAATTTAAATGTTTATTTTTATGTTCACTGTGGACAATTAAGAAACATAGATAAAATATGGTTGAAAATTGTCATAGAATGAAATGGTATTTTTTACACATGTACGCTTTTTATAAATAAATAATTTTTTCAACCATATTTTATCTTTTTTTTTCAACCATATAAAGAAGGGTATGTATAAAAAATTGTTATGAAGGGTATGTATAAAAAACTCCACTCATTTTGTAGGATAGAATGATATGGAATTTATTTATAGTTTTGTAAGGAGGATCAATTCTAAAATATAATTTTAATTGGAAGATTATTTAAATAAAAGAAATATTTCTGATAAGAAAATAGATTGAACTAATTTCTTGACAATATATTATGATATAAATATAGACTAATTGTAACTAAATGAACTAATTTAATTCTAATGATCAACATTTCTAAATAAGTTTAAATGAAAATCAACATAATTATTAAAATGGAGATTCTAAATAGATTCAAATTTTAAATGAAAATCAACTTAATCATTAGAATCGATATATTGGTATATATATTCAATATTATTATTAAAGTGTTATCACAACAAGTGGAAGAGATGTTTAAATTGTTTTTAGTTGTTGGAATATTAATTTAAAAAATGAAAAAAAAAATGCCACTTAAAGAAGTCAATGCTCTCAAATCTAGGATAGAAGAGATTTTCAACTCTTCTTTGATTGGTGCAATAGTAATATAAATAAAATTCTCAAGATAGAAGATATATGCAAATTAATTATAGGTAATGTTTATACAATACAATCTTGAGATAGAAGAGATGTTCAACTCTTTTTTGGTTTGTGTGATAATGATAAAATAAAATGCCCAAATTGATGTGACAATACAAGAAAACCTTAAAATGGAAGAGATGATCAACTCTTATTTAATTTTATCATAGTCATTAAAAAAATGCTCACCTCGAAGTTCATATGCCCTTAATAAAATAAAATATCAAAATGAAAGAGATGTTTTTAACTCTTCTTTAATTTTGAGAACAATAATTAAAAACAATATTCAAAATAAAAGAGATGTTCAATTCAACTTTAATTTATATAATGCTCGTAAAATAAAATAAAAATTGGAATGAGTTAAAATTTGAAACAAGATATTATTACAATAGGAAATCTAAAATATGTTTAACTTTTTTTTAAAATTAATGAAATATTATTAAAATAAAATGGAAAAAAGTAGGTGTTCAATGGAGATGGTATGTAACATTTTTTTAGTTTAAAATAAAATGCTCACAATACAAAAGGTATACAACTCAATTTAGATTGGTGTAATTCTCATAAAATAATTTTTATTGTTGTAATGGTTGAAAAACACAGATAAAATATGGTTGAACCATATTTTATCTGTGTTTTTTAAGATTGATCTGGAGTTTTTTATACATACCCTTTTTATACATATCCTATTTGGAAATATGGTTGAAAATAGTCAAAATAAATCATCAAATTTAATACAAATCCAGCAATGAAAATAGTCAAAACAAGTCATCAAAATTAATATAAGTAAGCCATCTTCATTAACATTTATATTGATATTAAAAGTTATCATAATTTAAAGTGTTTCTAAGCCATCAATAGTCCCTTATAATCACATGGAAATAGGTCCTAGTTTTGATACGAAGTTATACTTTTCATAAGAAAAAACATTGAACAATCAAATTGCAAATAATGAACGCATTTATCCTATATGTAGTAAATTGGTTACATGCATTAAAGGATTTGTGTATATGATTTGGATAATTTGTAGGATTAAAGTATAATCATCCAAAGTATCGTTCAATTTAGGTTCCCTAGATACAATCTATAGGTTCTTCCCTGAAATTGTAAATAAGGTTTGATAAAATTTATAATTCATGGGAAATACAACTTTTCTTAATTGAATGGACAATGAAAGTAAACTAAACTAGAAATGATTCTAGAATTTTAGATATTCATAAATACATGTAATTTCAATGCAAAATAAAAAATTTCTAGAATGTACATGTGTCACTTGTTTAAAAAATTCGTAATGGTATTCCATCTTCAATTATTCGTTCATGATCGCCTTTGGAAATTTTCCATTTTCTAATTTTTTTTTTTTTTTCGATTGAATTTATATTTACTTTATGCATGTTGCACACACAAAATGACTATATTGACAACTTGTGACATCTAACTGGTAGTCTTGAAAGCGAACATGACTAACATTTGATGGGTTTATTGAAAACAATATCATTTCAATACAATGGATCCTCTTATATATATAAAATCGTTATCATCAAAATCTTCTAATAGCCTCATCTTTTTTTTTGTGTATCACAACAAATAATATTTCATGTTTTCATTTTTGTATACAAGTGAAACCATGGCAAATACATCTCCTGTAAATAATTGGATATATTGGACAACAAATAGTTCGTGTTAGATTATCACACAAGTACATCTACAAGTTATTTGAAAACATTTAAACATAAAAATTACCTTCTCTAACAAGATCAGAAACTCTATCGCCATCAACTGACACTATAGTTTCATTTGATTCCATATCATGTGAGCTTTCAAGTGGCATTTTCCATTTTACATTAAGTTTGGTATGTCTCCAAGCTTTAGCATATTCTTCATTTTCGTTTTCGCAAATATCTATGGATTCTGTGTCCTCTATGCAAACTGAACAAAAACAAGACTCATTTCTTCTATCAAATGAAAACACATTTTGATAACATTTTTTTTTAACTGAATGTGTTTTTCGTGTCCCATGTATTGTACTAACGTCATATGGGATTGATGTATTTACATCTTGGATTCCAACATACCAAAAAAACTTGCACTAGACAAGAACTTGTTAACTTGAAATCTCTCAAGAAAATGATTGAAGATTGAATATAAATTTGAACACGTTCAAATAAAAATATCATGTGTACATGTGTAACACATGTATATATAGACATGGCTGTGCACATCCTTTGACGGATTGTATTCATGTCTGAGCGTCATTTTTCACCATTCAACAACTTTTTCAATGGATTCAAATCGATCGGCATGAGGGTTCATTTGATACCTTCGAAGTGGTCATTTTACACATGCCCCTGCACCGTCCTGCTCTCCTTTTGCATGACCAATCTCAAAAAAATTCAAACAATCTTTAATGTTTGATTTTATATGAAGATGACATAACCAATAGAATGATCGTGAAGATTTGAACTGACCTGCACACCCATATGATCACATTCAATGTTGATTGAATCTGATTTCACGTTCTTTCAATGAATCATAAAAATTATCAAAACAATGTTGTACATAATGTGTGTCGTATGCTCGATCATCACTTATATAAAAGTGATATTATCTAATAACATGTTGATTGTCGTTGGTGATTTATATGTTATCAAGACTTTGTTGAGCATGTCTATATATAACATGGACAAATATCGTGACTTGATCAGAATGATAATATTCACTTTGTATTTTTTTTTGTCCAGTAAATGTGTAATTCTCTGCAAAATCAACTACAAACAAAATTGTCTCTGGTGGAAACACTTCACGGGATTTTTTGAATTGTAGGTATTTCCATCGAGATCTATGTGAATGTTTGGTGTATTTATAAATTTCTTCCTCAAACTTCTTCAAAACATCTATCACACAGATTGCATCTACTATCAAATCAATCCTTTTCGAAATAACATTTGAAGAATGTGGATCCGTGTTGTTGATATATTCATATCTCTTCCAATTGAATGTTATATTATAAAATGATTGATCATTCATATCAATATGATACTTTGAGTGAAACAAACTTAGACTTCCACTACGATCACATTTATTTCCACCAACACATTTGTTTTTGTAAAATAAATCATCACTTTCTCTTTCACATAGAATTTAAGATATAAAAGCAAGGAACGTGGAAGGAGGAGGTGAGCTTGGCCATAAAGTTTTACCAAAATCCAAAAAAGTTTCATAATACAACTCAAATTCCACATGATAACGACAACAACAAGTGTCACGAACAATGATGGGTCTAACAAACCATGGTTTTTGTTGCACATATGTATTGATGAAAATTTTAACTTCTGTGTTCTCTTGTTTGAACTTATTGAACAATTCTATTTGTCTCATTGGAAATATATGTTTTGGATGTTATTCATATTATTTTTGTGTTATTATTCATCGCAACACATCCCTTTTATGTGGTGAAACACGAGATTCTTCCAACCAACAATTATGAGCCAATTCTTTAATATTTTCTATAAGTCTATCTTTGTAGGGATTTTTGGAAATCACTGTCCAACAAGCCAATTCATCATTTGCATCTACTTGCAATCACAATTTTCTATGTTTGTGCAATTCTTTTCTTGACATTCCCATCGTATTTTCCATGTGTTGTGTCAAACAATCTTTTATATTGCTAGATGAAACAACTGTTGTTTGTATCGCTCTATGTGCAACACTGACATCGTTTTTTCGATATTTTCTGAAAGCTTTTAATACACTAGGTATATTGTCAAAGACATTTTGTTTCACCTTTGTATCTTTTGTCAACTTTTGAATACCCAATAATGATGTATCTTATTTTAACTTTCTTGACTTTACTACATAGAGTAAAAGTTGAGCTTGTATTGTTACTGATTCATCTTTGAAAACAATATTATACATATTCTTAGTTCTATATCTTATATAATGCGTAGCTTTTTTCTTCCCAAATTTGTCAGTATAAACGTTTTCTAATATTGCATCATCAATGTTGATAGATTCTCCTGCATATTTCAATTTAAAGTTTATATTACAAAAAAAACCCAAACATAAATTCACTAAACTATATATACAAGTGTTCATCTTGTATGAACTAAATTTACGTACATACCTATAGGTGATTCGTCTTCTGCTTCAACTTCAGTTTCAACGTCTTCTTCTTCAATTTCGGTTTCAATGTCTTCTTCGACATTATGAGACAAATCTATTTATGTTTTTTGAAAAACATCAAATTGTAATTCCAATCAATTATATTAAACAATACTTTAAATTTGAATTCTATACTTTTAATATAGACAATATGTACATGCATACCTGGTTGGACTTCTTCTTGTTGAAAATATCTATTTACATTATCATCATCTATTTCTTCAATATTTCCACGTTCTCGTTTATTTCTCCAATAATGCTCTTTCCTTTGTTCCTTTTGGTGAATATCATCTCGAGTGCGATCAAATTTTCTCTTGCACAAAATTTTGTTTCCCATGACGTTTATAGTTATGTGTAAAAGATATGTTCAGGGTGTCTTTGGGCTTAGCATGTGGACAAACAATGGGGAGGCCATTGGGCCAGATGTTTTGCAACCTAGGGTCAGCTCAGATGTGCCCCCCCTCTACGATCACCTCATGGGAGTAAATCCCTCGTCGTCATTTTTCAGACCTCACTCGCAGCCAGCCCGCTGCAAGCTCATGATTTTTCACTTTGTTGGAGATTTTATGGTGATGGGTAGGATGCTTCAACAATACCATCACCATCTCATAAATGGATCTCTTAGGCCAAATCTTGGGCATGGCGAAGCCCATTTTCACCCTTGACCTCCAAATTCTCATCTATCCATGGTTTTTGATATCATCCTGTCTTCCTGGTGCGAGCTCCACTCACCCTCCTGGATTTCAAGTTCTTGTTTTTCTCCGCGATTATTGCAGCACCTATGGATCTGCCTGGTTTGAACCAACCCCTCGCACTATCTCTGTGCTTTCTTTTTATGGTTGCATGGGGCCAACTCCATGCCTCGTCTCATGGGAAAATAAAAAAGGGGAGTGACCTAGTATGCGTCTAGAGGAAGGACGACGCCTACCTGTGGTTCTCCCCAAGAAACTGAAGGCATCCCCAACCTGAATCCAATTGAAGCTCCCACTCATGCTCATCCAACTCATGAAAGTACCCCATACCTATCCCCGCTCTGAAATCCTTATGCCTGTCAAATCGAATGGTTTGACAACTTCGGCAATTAACTTGGTTTCGCTCCTCCTCCCCCCTCCCCTCGTCATCGCCCTCCACCTCTGCCTAATCCCCCTCACCACCAGTCCCCTCTGCCTCCTTTCACCTCCACTTCTCCTCTTACTTCATCCACCTCCTTCATTTGTCCCTCTTCCTCCTCCGACTCTCCATTGTCTGCCCCACTCCCCTGAGTATGCTCCCATTGTGCCGAAACAACAGCTCTAGAGGAATATTTGGATGTCCTCAAGAAAGGTTTAGGGGATGTCAATAGCACCTTATATGAGATGCAAAGAAAGGAATTAGAGCATTGGAGCCACCTAGACCTCCTGATTTCTTTCCTATAGGACCTCCAACAAGCTATCTCTGACAGAGATAAGCTCGACAATGATAATTTGAAGGTGTGCTAGGTTTTTGTTGGGAAATGGCTCGACCCCAGAACTAGTTAATTATGCTTCTGGAACTTGTTTTTATTTTTTTTTGGTATCCATTAGAGGCCGCCCAACTCTGGGTAGTTTGGTCTCATTTGTAACATCCCTCTCTGGTGCACTGAGAAAACTTATTCTTTGAGGACACTTGCTCACAAGTGATCTAGACTTTTATGATGTTAAAACATTATCCTTGATTATGATGCATTATGATAGATGACATGATGTTTTACTGCTTTGACGTAGACAAGTGATATTGACTCAGTTTTATTGAGTGTGCAGGGTTTTGGACCTTGAGGATGTAGAGGCATCGGTCGAACCCCTTGGACTCCGGATTGAGTCAGGGAGTGTGCTATTTTGGTTGATTTCTTTACCGTGATGTTTCATTGATTTGATGATATGATGTTGACATCTTCTGACACAGTTGTTGATGATGCAGGCTGACGATAGCTTGCCAAACAGACTCACATATGGAGTAAAGGGGTCACACATGATTTCCATAGAGGTTGAGGGGGAGGTGTGGAAAGCATCCATGCCACAACATACTAGCACTCTCGTCGTGGCTCGAACTGTAGGTTAACGATTACCTAGTTCAAGAGGATCCACGATTCCATGAGGGCAGACTGTGACAGTCGCTCATGATGATTCTAAGGGTCTCGCAATAAGGCAGGGGCCTTAGTCCTTAGATCCCTTAGTCTCCCACAAGTTCACCTGGCGAAGTGTTGACTCCAGGGGTTATAGATGTCTACCAATCAGTCAAGTTGGCGAGTGGCACCCTTGGAGCACGGGGTGCATCCTGAAGGGCACGTCATGCGAAATAAACACAAGTTAGTGAGTGGCACCCTTGGAGCATGTGGTGCATCCTGAAGGGAACGTCGCGCAAGAGAAACAACCGGGGCGAGTGGCACCCTTGGAGCACGTGGTGCATCCTGAAGGGCACGTCGCATTGATGTTGAGGAAGGAACACCTAGATGGCCCTAAGACATTTAACACCTTAAGAAATTCTTAAAATGACTTCCCTAAATAATTATCGCCCAGTTCAGAATCTAAACCTAAGTCTAAAAGTTCTCTAGGGTAAAATTTTTGTAACATCCCGCTCTGGTGCACTGAGAAAACTTATTCTTTGAGGACACTTGCTCGCAAGTGATCTGGACTTTTATGATGTTAAAACATTTATCCTTGGTTATGATGCATTATGATAGATGATATGATGTTTTACGGCTTGACGTAGACAAGTGCTTTTGACTCAGTTTTATTGAGAGTGCAGGGTTTTTGGACCTTGGGATGCAGAGGCATCGATGGAACCCCCTTGGACTCTGGATTGAGTCAGGGAGTGTGCTATTGGGTTGATTTATTTACTGTGATATTTCATTGATTTGATGATATGATGTTGACATGTTCTGACATGAGTTTTGGATGATGCAGGCTGATGATAGCTTGCCGACCAGACTCACATATGGAGTAAAGGGGCCACACACAATTTCTAGAGAGGTTGAGGGAGAGGTGTGGACAATAGCCCTGCCACAGCCTACTAGCACTCCCGCTGTGGCTCGAACTGTAGGTTAACGATTACCTAGTTCGAGAGGATCCATGATGCCATGAGGGAAGACTGCGACAGTCGCTCACGATGATTCTAAGGGGTGCGTAATAAGGTGGGGGCCTTATTCCTTAGAGCCCTTAGTCTCCCACAAGTTCACCTGGTGGAGTGTTGACTCCAGGGGTTATAGATGTCTACCAATCAGTCAAGTTAGCGAGTGGCACCCTTGGAGCACGTGGTGCATCCTAAATGGCATGTCGCACAAAAGAAACACAAGAAGCGAGTGGCACCCTTGGAGCACGTGGTGCATCTTGAAGGGCACATCGCGCAAAGGAAATGAATGAGGCGAGTGGCACCCTTGGAGCACGTGGTGCGTCCTGAAGGGCACATCGCATTGATGTTGATGAAGGAAACAAACCTAAATATCCCTAAGACAATAACACCTTAAGAAATCCTTAAACAAATTCCCTAACCCAGTGTCGCCCAATTCAGAATCTAAGTCCTAAGTCTAAAACTTTTCTAGAGTAAAAATTTAGCCTAACCTTAGGAAAAAGACCCAAGAATAAAAATAACAATTTAAACAAAAACCCACTTATGTAATAGTTGGGTCTTCATGAAATTCTTGGGGTAATGACGAGGGTAAGAATTAAATTAAAACTGATGGTTTTAAAATTTTACAAAGAAGAAATTATTTCTTAACTTGTGGAAGTACAAAGATATTAAATTAATAATAAAGGGGAAAGATTTAATAATGCAACTGTCATTTTGGGCTTTAATAAAAAGGGGAAAGAAGGGAATAATAAGAATTAGGAAACTAAGTAATGGAGGAAACTTATTAAAGGAAAGATGGGAACTTATGGTAAAAAGCAAGGTCAACATAGTAAGGAATCTGCAATTAAGAACCTGCTAATCTGAGTTAATTTAGTAACATATTTTATTTAGGAAAGTATTTAAAACATGTAAGGGGATCTAGGAACACCTAGGAGTAAATTTAGGAGCGACTCTAGGTGGGTGAGGGATTTGAGACAATTAATAAATTTAAAGAAAATATTTTTGGAGAAAATAGGGGGATGGACGACACTTGTGCGATGGAGAATATTCAAAATATTTTATGGAAACTTAATTAAAAATGTGATTTAGGAAAGTTGGTGGGTCTCAAAAAATCTATAAAAGAAAAGGAAGATGAGGAGGAAAGGGATCGGTTATTAGCGTAACGTTACGCTGCCGGATTTGTGACTTGAATGATTGCTTGTGGGGAGTTGGGATTTTCTAGCTCGGATTGGAGTGGTAGCTCAGCCTTGCGAGGCGAGCTGGGAAGCTAGACTTACCATCTAGATTTGTGTGGCCCCTTTACGGCTTGGGGGGATAAGGGGGAAGAAGAGTACCCCTAGCGATTGGCTGGGAGGTACCGATGTAGTCTCTACGGTTGACGAGCAGGAGCGGGACGGAGTGCGCGGACAACGCTTGGAGCCGGAAAAATGCGACGGTATGCCCTTTAATTTTGCAGAGTAGATTGCTTGAGATTTAAGCTTGGTTGGCTTGTTGATTTAAAAAAAAAATGAATTGGTTAAACGTGTTAAGGTTCCGTTTGAATTTGATTGAAATTGTTTCATGGATGAAGGTTGGGTGTTTGCATTTAGAATGGAAGCATTTCCTTTTTCTGGAATATTTAGTTCATTGTATTACTAATGAAACCTCGACTGTCATTTAATAACCCTCCCTGGCCCATGTCGCTTCATTCACCTTACTTTTCATTCTTATTTTTTTTTTTTTACATTGGCCGCTTCTCATGTATAAAGGGATAACTTAGTTTTGTACTGATGGTTCTGGCAGTTTAAGTTTGCGCTGTTACTCTTCCTGGCAAATCAAAATATAAGTATTACTGCTGGAATTTTTTTGTTGAAATTTTGGATTTGAGATTTGTTCCGGCAATAGATAACACAGTTGTTTATTTCAAAAAAAGAAGAATGAAATTCTCACTGCGCGCTCCTATACATCCCTGCATTTTTCATTTTTTTTTTATCCCTGAGTTTGTTGTTAATGTCTTCATTGTGTGTATCGAGTTTATAGGTTAATGGCTGTGTGTATGGCGTTCAATTTCAAAGTGGGCATTTTAACCTTGCAGCCATGGCGTTTTTACATTGCCAGGGCGTTTTTACTTTCTGTTGGTATATTTACATTCTGTGGGTGTTATATCTTACTGTGGGCATTGTATTGCTCTCGACGTTGTTTTAATGTGGGCAATTATATGTGACTATGGGCGTTCTAATCTCTGTGGGGGTGAATTGTTTCTAGTGGGCGAATTCATCTCTGTGGGTGTTTTTTTATTTTGCTGTGGGTGAATTCATTTGATTTCGGGCGTTTTCCTTATTTACGGTGGGCATTTCATTTATAAACTAATGTCTTTTCATTTTATAAATACAGTCATTTCATTTTGTAAATTACCGGAATTCGTATGGGCATTTATGGAGTTCGTTTTTATTTTCTGGAGATCGCTTGGGCATCTATTGAATCTGTTTTCTTTTCTGGAATCCATATTGGCATTTATGGAGATCGTTTTGCCTTCTGGAGATTTCTTTGGCACCTATTGAATTCGTTTGACATTCTGGAATTCGATTTGTGGGGATGAATTCGTTTTACATTGTGTTGTAATTTTGTTGGCTGCATTGGCATTCTGTCCTGGTAAAATCGTTTTGGCAGCAAACGGTGAACTTCGGTTGTAAGATCTACTGGAAATATTATTATTTATTACTCCTTCCAGCATGTTATAATGCTAACTTAACTTTATTTGACATCATGTTATAACGCTCTTTCAACTTTTATTGACAGCATGCTATAATGTTATTTTATTTCTGGATGTCCTCATTACTCATTTACATTGTTTCCCGAAGAGGACAGCTATACTTGAGCGAATGCAACCTGTAGTATTGTTTATAACACAACTTTTTATAACCTAAGTGTTGACTCAAAGTCCAATGCCTAAGGCAACCGACCAAGTGGGCTTTGAATTTCTTAACCTAAATCTTTTCTATCTCCCTAATCTTTTATGATGTCTCCATAAGGGAGCACCTATTCTGTGTTATGACCTGATTGGAGTATTCCTTGTTGTCCTCTTCTGTGCTCATATTCCCTTATACCTTTAAGTCTAGAATCAAGTTGGGAATATTTCTATAACAGACATTTGAAGGATGGCCTTTTATTGATATTTTAGGGTAATACCGCCCACATATAGTCATTATTTTGGAAAGAAGAAAGAAATAATAAAATTGAATGATATCAAGGGAAATGAAATTGTTTTCTTTGGGTCTAGTAAATACATATATCCGACATGTAGAAAGTAATTTAGTTTTATTCTATTTTAACTAATGTCCCTTTTCTTCTTTTTCAATTAAACAATAATATCC
Source organism: Picea engelmannii (assembly GCA_009831015.1). NCBI lineage: Eukaryota > Viridiplantae > Streptophyta > Pinopsida > Pinales > Pinaceae > Picea > Picea engelmannii. The sequence continues at coordinate 695,130 of ML787994.1, forward strand.
TTCATTTGACTTTTATCATTCTATGGTTTTATAAGGTGGATGTTTTATTTACCTTAAGAAGGGACTATTTCTTTAATTATTTATTAAGGAGGGAGTTGATTTGTGTACTCAATTGAGGAAGGAAACTGTTTATGTAATTAGATCATTATTGTAAACTATAAAGATAGTGTCATTATGATATATTGTTTTACATCATGTGAGAGTAAGGATGTTGTAATATAAACTAAAGGTAATGTTCAGGTAAGAAGCTTATCAATGTAATGGTGGTTATTTTTAATTGCTAAGTTATTGAAATAATATGTCATGGCATTGGTACCTTGCCGAAATATCTTGTCATTGTAATATGTGTGGAGTAATTTCAATATAATGTATTGTTGAAATATGTAAAAGTAATGTTAATTCCTTATAAAATAAAATGAATGTTAGTATTAGATATCATAAAATGTGATGACATTGTCATTTTATTACAATGCTAAGAAATTTTAGAATTTTGATGACTTATAAAATGAAGGGTACCTTGAGCTAAGTACCATAAATTATTAAGAGTTAGTAAATGAGGAAAGTTGTTCATTTTAAATAATGTTGAACTTGGTTTTTCATTGTCGGAATCCTTTGTCATGCGCCTTCCGTAAAGGACGTAGTTGTTCATCTTATTAATGTTGTACTTGATTGTGATCAATTATTTGCATGGTCTACTTTTGTCGGGCGGGATGTAGACACCTCCATGTAGGCTAGTATTTAAGTCTGTGTGTGATTATTTTTGTGTAAAGAATCTTGTGCCGTATAAAGAGTCTCGGGCCCTTTAAAGGTAGGGTTTCCACTCTTGCGACACACCTGACGGAGATTACTAGTTTCTGCCTAAGCAGTTGGCCAGGAGCCTATCTGACCTTCTCTCTCTCCGGAGTAGAGAACTAAGATTAAACGCCCTGCTTTCCTATGCAGAAATAGTAAAATATACTACTCTGGATTCTTCCTTCTGTGTTCGTAATGTGCATAATCCAGTATGCCGTTAAATGTTTGTGTTGTGTTCCTTATATCTATGATCATCAATGCTTGCAGTTACTTGTTGAGAGCCTTGTGTCTTCTTGTTGTGATCATCGTGGTTGCGTCATGTTAGTCGTTGGGTGGTGACGTAGAGTCAAGTGTGTCTGTTTCCTTTCTACATGCGCGCACACACTTTAAAAAAAAAAAAAAAAATTGCACCTATTATCAGAATTGATGTCGTAAGGAGGAGGGTCGTTACATATGGTATCAGAGCCGGTTCGACCCACGGCTTGGGATTCGCTACGGCTTTCGTTGACCTGATCAGATTTGATTATACTGTTGTTGATCGAGTTGATTGTGTGTGTGCAGGTAATCATGGTTAGAGGACGCCATGGAGGCAGACGACGGGGTGCTAGGGGAGGAGGCGTGATGCTTCCAGTGGCATCCACGCTTGAGGGTTCTAACCCAAAGGGAGGCGAGCAGGTTCTCAGACAGGAGAATATAGCAGTTGGAAATGTTGTTGGGATGATGAGATCCTTTCAGTGCATGTCTGAGGCACTGATTAGCCGATTGGACAGAGACGAGGCCAGGGTGCCGACACCCGCTGACGTTCTGCCACGCACACCGGCCATTACAGGTAGCATTCACCGTGAACTCGAGAAGGTAAAATTTCCCGAGTTCTTTGGTGCCCCGGATGACGCAGCCGCCAAGGCATGGTTGGAGAATATGGCGATGTGCTTCGCACTTCGCGATTATACCTCCAACATGAAGGTCCACATGGCAGTCTTCCAACTGAAGGGGAGCACTCTACTATGGTGGAAGACGCTCTTACCATAGCTGAACATGGCCGTTGAAGACGTGTCATGGGAACTGTTCGAGGAATGGTTCCGAGAGAGGTACCTTTCAGAGGAATTCATTGAGCGTCATCTCAATGAGTTCAATGCATTACGACAGGGAGGTCGTATGGTGCCCGTGTACGAGGCACATTTCATGGAGCTGCTCTGGTATGCTCCGCCCCTTAACACAGAAAAACTCAAGGTCAACCAGTTCGTGTTTGGCCTTAACGACAGCCTGCGTGCAAAGGTTAGGATCTTGATGCCTCAAACCTTGCACGACGCTGTCCAAAAGGCCCTCATAGCAGAGGAGGAGCTTATCAGTGGGGGTTAGACCAGGACTCCAGCGAGACCAGCAGGGAAGGGTTCATCTGGAACACCACAGCACCAGACACCAGCGAGACATATGCCGGGATATCATGGTTTCCAGAGGGGATCCACTTTCACTACACCCCGATGACTGCCACCTCAGTAGCGGACACCTTATCGGGGACCACAACACTAGTAGCAGCGTCGCCCGCAGCAGCAACAGTTTAAGCCTATTCAGCAGAACAGACCTGGGTTCCAGGTCGGTGGGCCGTCATCTTCTACTTCGGGTACGAGGACTACTGGGCCGAAGAAGGGGTGTTGGACATGTGGGGAGCCACACTACCAATGTGATTGTCCTGTGGAGAGGACCAGAGCATCCGGATCAGCCGGACCCACTACCATGGGAGATTTGGGCAAGGCCCATCGGATACATGCAGCGGTGAATAACTGCCAGGCAGAGCGCTAGTCGAATGTGCTCGATATGACTGGTATTGTCGCTGACCAGACCTTTAGTATCTTGATAGACCCAGGTGCTACTGAGAGTTTCATTTCTGGTGCAGCGCTAAAAAGGATTAAGGTAAAGGCAGTTGAACAGGATGAGTTTAGCTTTGTAGAGATGGCTTCTGGAGCCAAACAGAAGGTTGGAGGAAAGGTTATGGGCTGTATCCTTAACCTGGGAGAGTTTGTCACGAGATTCAACTTGTACGTCACGATATTAGGATCTTACAACGTCATGATTGGTATGGATTGGTTGGAATAGCATGAGGCGATACTCAACTGTAAGACGAAACGGTTGAGCTTAATCGATGATGAGGGAAAGAGACGTGTGATTTTAGGATGGAACCAGGGAGTTTCCCTGAGGTTTGTCTCTTCCTTACAGCTATGGAAGAGTATGCACAAGGGGTGCAAGCTTTATGCGATCCTTGTGTTAAACGAGAAGGGGGTAGCGGAAGGTCTAGAACACCTCCCGGTGGTGAAGGAGTTTGCGAATGTATTTCCAGAGGAGTTACCTAGGATGCCGCTAGAAACGGAATTGGAGTTTACTGTAGACCTGAAACTGGGGACCGAACTGATAGAAAGAACACCTTATCGGATGTCGACCCCAGAGTTGCAAGAGTTGAAAATGAAACTGAAGGAGTTGCTAGACCTGGGACTGATACGTCCTAGTGTGTCACCGTGGGGTGCACCAGTTATTTTCATACGAAAGAAGGATGGATCATGGAGGCTTTGCATTGACTACCATCAACTGAACAAGGCTATGATCATGAATCAATATCCCTTACCAAGAATTGACGATCTGTTCGATCAAATGAAGGGCGCGACGGTGTTCTCCAAGATCGATTTGCGATCAGGGTATCACCAGTTACAGATCAAGGAGGATGACGTCCCTAAGACTGCCTTTAAGACAAGATTTGGACATTATGAGTTTACTGTTTTACCGTTTGGACTAACAAACGCCCGAGGGGTATTCATGAGTTTGATGAACGGGGTGTTCCACGAGTACTTGGAAAAGTTCGTCCAAGTATTCGTTGACGATATCTTGATCTACTCTCAGACGATGAAGGAGCATGACGAGCACTTGCACTTGGTACTACAGTGTCTACGAGAGCACAAATTGTATGGGAAGTTGTCCAAATGCTCTTTTTATCAATCGAGGATTCACTATTTAGGGCACGTCATCTCCGGCAAAGGTATCGACGTGGATCCAGCCAAGGTTGAGGCTATTATGGAATGGCCTGCACCGATGAATGTCACAGAAGTGCGTAGTTTTATGGGTTTAGAAGGATACTATCGACGGTTTTTCGAGGGATTTTTGAAGATAGCAAATCCGATCACGGAATTGCAGAAGAAAAACAAGAAGTTTGTTTGGACTGAGAAATGCGCGGAAGCATTTCGAAGGATGAAAGAGTTGTTGACCACAACGCCGATACTAAAGGTCCCTGACATGGACGTAGACTTCTTGGTATGCACTGATGCATCCAAGGAAGGTTTAGGCAGAGTCTTGATGCAAGACGAACGAGTGATTGCTTACATTTCACGGAAATTGAGAAGGCATGAGGAGAACTACGCGACGCACGATTTGGAGTTATTGGCCATCGTATATGCCTTGAAGGTTTGGATACACTACCTTGTTGGATGAAAATTTGAATTAAAGACTGATCATTGTGGGCTGCAACACATTTTCATGCAAAGCGACTTGAACACGCAACAACGATGTTGGTCGGAATTGCTTAGCGAGTACGACTTCAAGATTACTTACATAAAGGGAACAATGAACCGAGTGGATGATGCTTTGATTCAAAGACCACGCATCTTTTCAGTGTTGCCTCTTCAAACGAATCTACATGAGAAGATTCTCACTTTACAGCATGACGATGACTGGTACAAAGAAGTCGAGGATTTATCGGACAAAACACAATGATGGTACCACAATATGAGGGATTTTCTTTTTATAGTGATGGGTTATTGAGGTTTAGAGGTGAGATTTACGTACTGCGAAATGACGAGTTGACGATGTTGATCCTCAGCGAGGATCATAGAGCAGTTTAGATGGCTCACCCAGGAGTCATGAAGATGAGGGAAGACCTTAAACCCTTATTCTTCTGGAAGGGAATGAAGGATGACATAGTCAACTTTGTGGCTAGATGTCTAGAGTGCCAATAGGTAAAGCCTGAACATAGACACCCGGTAGGATTACTTCAACCACATGCCATTCCGGAATCGAAATGGGAAGTTATTTCGATGGATTTTATTGTTGGATTGCCACTGACGGCAAGGAGACACGACTCGATTTTTGTAGTAGTAGAAATGGATGATTTTAGGGGCTAAATTTCGCTCATGGGCTAATTTTCCATGGTTTTTCAAAAAACGAGATTCGCTATTTTAAAAATGATTTGCCCAAATTCTACAGGATAAAATTATTTTACCTTAAAAATCGCCAAAAATTTATAAAAACTATATAAAATCCTTAGAAATTTGAATATTTTTACAAAAATATCACCAAACATTTATAGTTGACATATGAAGGATTAGTAATATTCGCCAAGGTTTCTACATTTTAAAATAAATTTCCATCCTTAAAATCACTCCTGGTAGTAGACACTGACGAAGAGTGCTCACTTTATTCCTGTGCGTACGACGTCTCAGGCACCTGACATAGAGAGAGTTTTCATCAGTGATATTGTGAGGCTACACTGCGTGCCTAAAAGGATTATATCCAATCGAGGGTCGCTATTTACTGGACGATTTTGGATGAGTTTCCAAGAGGCCTTGGGAACCCAACTTAATTTTAGTACTGCGTATCACCCAGAGACTGACGGACAGACAGAACGAACAAACCAAACCTTGGAAGACATGTTGTGCATGTACGTGATGGACCAACAAAAGTGTTGGGAGGAGTTCTTGCCTCTAGTAGAGTTCGCTTACAACAACAGTTACCAGAGCACCATTAAGATGGCACCTTTTGAGTTTCTTTATGGGCGACCATGTCGGACGCCCTTGAGTTGGGATCGTCTTAAGGATAGAGTCCTGGTGGGACCAGAAGCGATCCAAGAAATGGAAGAACAAATGAAAACCATAAGACAAAGGATTAAAGAAGCGCAAGATCGACAGAAGAGTTATGTCGATGCACACCGAGTCGACCGTAGTTATGAGGTCGGTGATCGAGTATTCTTGCGGGTTAAACCGCATAAGAGTTCTATCAATTTTGGAAAGGGAGCTAAAATCTCTCCTAGGTTCGTGGGACCTTTCGAGATTGTGGAGAGAAAGGAGCCCATGGCCTATTGACTAGCCTTGCCTGATTCTTTGAGGCGTATGCACGATGTATTTCATGTATCTGTTTTGAGACATTATATTAGTGATGCTACACACGTGATTGAAATGAGTTCCTTGCAGGTATCAGATGAGGGAGCGCTCACGGCTGAGCCGGTTTGCATCTTAGATCATCGCGTTCGACAGTTATGACGTCGAACGGTAGATCAAGTCAAGGTCCAGTGGGATAGTTATAGTCCACACTCGGTGACCTGGGAGGACGCATATGATATACGCCAGTAGTTCCCATTTTTGTTTGATAGATAGACTTATGATACTATGGTACTTTTATTTCGGCATTTATACTGAGAAACTTTGGGACGAAGTTTTGACCAAGAAGGGGTGTATGTAACATCCCACTCTGGCGTACTAGGAAAACTTATTCTTTGAGGAAACTTGCTCGCAAGTGATCTTGACTTTTATGATGTTAAAACATTTATCCTTGATTATGATGTGTTATGATAGATGATATGATGTTTTACTGCTTGACATAGACAGGTGCTTTTGACTCAGTTTTATTGAGTGTGCAGGGTTTCTGGACCTTGAGGATGCAAAGGCATCGGTGGAACCCCCTTGGACTCCGAATTGAGTCAGGGAGTGTGCTATTGGGTTGATTTATTTACTTTGATATTTCATTGATTTGATGATATGATGTTGACATGTTCTGACATGATTTTTGCATGATGCAGGCTGATGATAGCTTGCTGACCAGACTCACATATGGAGTAAAGGGGCCACACACAATTTCCAGAAAGGTTGAGGGAGAGGTGTGGACAGCATCCCTACCACAACCTACTAGCACTCCCGTCGTGGCTCAAACTGTAGGTTAATGATTACCTAGTTGGAGAGGATCCATCATGCCATGAGGAAATACAACGACAGTCGCTCACGATGATTCTAAAGGGCACGCAATAAGGCGGGGGCCTTATTCCTTAGATCCCTTAGTCTCCCACAAGTTCACCTGGTGGAGTGTTGACTCCAGGGGTTATAGATGTCTACCAATCAGTCAAGTTGGCGATTATCACCCTTGGAGCATGTGGTGCATCCTGGAGGGCATGTTGCACAAAAGAAACACAATAAGCAAGTGGCACCCTTCGAGCACGTGGTGCATCCTGAAGGGCACGTCACACAAAGGAAACGAATGAGGCGAGTGGCACCCTTGGAGCACGTGTTGCGTCCTGAAGGGCACATCACATTGATGTTGATGAAGGAAACAAACCTAAATATACCTAAGACAATAACGCCTTAAGAAATCCTTAAACAACTTCCCTACCCCAATGTCGCCCAGTTCAGAATCTAAGTCCTAAGTCTAAAACTTTTCTAGGGTAAAAATTTAGCCTAACCTTAGGAAAAAGACCCTAGAATAAAAATAAAAATTTAAACAAAAACCCACTTAAGTAATAGTTGGGTCTTCATGAAATTCTTGGGGTAATGACGAGGGTAAGAATTAAATTAAAACTCATGGTTTTAAAATTTTACAAAGAAGAAATTATTTCTTAACTTGTCGAAGTACAAAGATATTAAATTAACAATAAAAGGGAAAGATTTAATAATGCAACTTCCATTTTGGGCTTTGAAAAAAGGGGAAAGAAGGGAATAATAAGAATTAGGAAACTAAGTAATGGAGGAAACTTATTAAAGGAAAGATGGGAACTTATGGTAAAAAGCAAGGTCAACATAGTAAGGAATCTACAATTAAGAACCTGCTAATCTGAGCTAATTTAGTAACATCTTTTATTTAGGAAAGTATTTAAAACATGTAAGGGGATCTAGGAACACCTAGGAGTAAATTTAGGAGCGACTCTAGGTGGGTGAGGGATTTGAGACAATTAATAAATTTAAAGAAAATATTTTTGGAGAAAAGAGGGGGATGGACGACACTTGTGCGATGGAGACTATTCAGAATATTTTATGGAAACTTAATTAAAAATGTGATTTAGGAAAGTTGTTGGGTCTCAAAAACTCTATAAAATAAAAGGAAGATGAGGAGGAAAGGGATCGGTTATTAGTGTAACGTTACACTACCAGATTTGTGACTTGACTGATTGCTTGTGGGGAGTTGGGATTTTCCAGCTCGGATTGGAGTGGTAGCTTAGACTTGCGAGGCGAGCTGGGAAGCTAGACTTACCATCTTAATTTGTGTGGCCCCTTTGTGGCTCGGGGGGCTAAGGGGGAAGCATAGTACCCCTAGCGATTAGCTTGGAGGTACCGGTGTAGTATCTACGGTCGAAGAGAAAGAGCGGGATGAAGCGCGCAGACAACGCTTGGAGCAGGAAAAAGGCGACGGTACACCCTTTAATTTTGCAGAGTAGATTGCTTGAGATTTAAGCATGGTTGGCTTGTTGATTTAAAAAAAAAAATGAATTGGTTAAACATGTTAAGGTTCCGTCTGAATTTGATTGAAATTGTTTCATGGCTGAAGGTTGGGTGTTTGCATTTAGAATGGAAGCATTTCCTTTTTCTAGAATATTTTGTTCGATGTATTACTAATGAAACCTCAACTGTCATTCAATAACCCTCCCTGGCCCATGTCGTTGCGTTCACCATACTTTTCATTCTTATTTTTATTTTTTTTACATTGGCCACTTCTAATGTATAAAGGGATAGCTTAGTTTTGTACTGATGGTTCTGGCAGATTGAGTTTGCATTGTTACCCTTCCTGGAAAATCAAAATATGAGTATTACTCCTGGCATTTTTTTGTTGAAATTTTGGATCTGAGATTTGTTCCGGCAATAGATAACACAGTTTTTTATTTCAAAAAAATGAGAATGAAATTCTCACTGTGCACTGCTATACATCCCTGCATTTTCAGTTTTTTTTTTATCCCTTAGTTTGTTGTTATTGTCTTCGTTGTGTGTATGGAGTTTATAGGTTAATGGCTGTGTGCATGGTGTTCAATTTCACAGTGGGCATTTTAACCTTGCAGCCATGGCGTTTTTACATTGCCGGGGCATATTTTCTTTCTGTTGGTATATTTACATTCTGTGGGCGTTATATCTTACTATGGGCATTGTATTGCTGTCAGCGTTGTTTTAATGTGGGAAATTATATGTGACTGTGGGCGTTCTAATCTCTGTGTGGGAGAATTGTTTCTACTGGAAGAATTCATCTCTGTGGGCGTTTTTTTATTTTGCCGTGGGCGAATTCATTTGACTGTGGGCGTTTTCCTTATTTACGGTGGGCATTTCATTTTTGTGGGTATTTCGTTTATAAACTACTGTCTTTTCATTTTATAAATTCAGTCATTTCATTTTGTAAATTACCGGAATTCGTATGGGCATTTATGGAGTTCGTTTTGCTTTTCTGGAGATCGCTTGGGCATCTATTGAATCTGTTTTCTTTTCTAGAATCCGTATTGGCATTTATGGAGATCGTTTTGCCTTCTGGAGATCACTTTGGCACCTATTCAATTCGTTTGACATTCTGGAATTCGATTTGTGGGGATGAATTCGTTTTACATTGTGTTGTAATTTCGTTGGTTGCATTGGCATTCTGTCCTGGTAAAATCATTCTGGCAGCAAATGATGAACTTCGGTTGTAAGATCTATTGGAATTATTATTATTTATTACTCCTTCCAGCATGTTATAATGCTAACTTAACTTTATTTGACAGCATGTTATAACGCTCTTTCAAATTTTATTGACAGCATGTTATAATGTTATTTTATTTCTGAATGTCCTCATTACTCATTTACATTGTTTCCCGAAGAGGACAGCTATACTCGAGCGAATGCAACCTGTAGTATTGTTTATAACACAACTTTTTATAACCTAAGTGTTGACTCAAAGTCCAATGCCTAAGGCAACCGACCAAGTGGCCTTTGAATTTATTAACCTGAATCTTTTCTATCTCCCTAATCTTTTATGATGTCTCCATAAGGGAGCACCTATTCTTTGTTATGACCTGATTGGAGTATTCCTTGTTGTCCTCTTCTGTGCTCATATTCCCTTATACCTTTCAGTCTAGAATCAAGTTGGGAATATTTCTATAACAGACATTTGAAGGATGGCCTTTTATTGATATTTTAGGGTAATACCGCCCAAATATAGTCATTATTTTGGAAAGAAGAAAGAAATAATAAAATTGAATGATATCAAGGGAAATGAAATTGTTTTCTTTGGGTCTGGTAAATACCTATATCCGACATGTAGAAAGTAATTTAGTTTTCTTCTATTTTAAATAATGTCCCTTTTCTTCTTTTTTCAATTAAACAATAATATCCTTCATTTGAATTTTATCATTCTATGGTGTTATAAGGTGGATCTTTTATTTACCTTAAGAAGGGACTATTTGTTTAATTATTTATTAAGGAGGGAGTTGATTTGTGTACTCAATTGAGGAAGGAAACTGTTTATGTAATTAGATCATTATTGTAAACTGTAAAGATAGTGTCATTATGATATACTGTTTTACATCATGCGAGAGTAAGGATCTTGTAACATAAACTAAAGGTAATGTTTGGGTAAGAAGCTTATTAATGTAATGGTGGTTATTTTTAATTGCTAAGTTATTGAAATAATATGTCATGGCATTGGTACCTTGCCGAAATCTCTTGTCATTGTAATATGTGTGGAGTAATTTCAAAATAATGTATTGTTGAAATATGTAAAGGTAATGTTAGTTCCTTATAAAATAAAACGAATGTTAGTATTAGATATCATAAAATGTGATGACATTGTCATTTTATTACAATGCTAAGGAATTTTAGCATTTTGATGACTTATAAAATGAAGGGTACCTTGAACTAAGTACCATAAATTATTAAGAGTCAGTAAATGAGGAAAGTTGTTCATTTTAAATAATGTTGAACTTGGTTGTTCATTGTCAGAATCCTTTGTCACGCGCCTTTTGTAAAGGACGTAGTTGTTCATCTTGTTAATGTTGTACTTGATTGTGATAAGTTATTTGCGTGGTCTACTTGTGTCGGGCGGGATGTAGACACCTCAATGTAGCCTAGTATATAAGTCTGTGTGTGTGATTATTTTTGTGTAAAGAATCATGTGCCGTATCAAGAGTCTCAGGCCCTTTAAAGGCAGGGTTTCCACTCTTGTGACACACTTGACGGAGATTACTAGTTTCTGCCTGAGCAATCGGCCAGGAGCCTATCTAACCTTCTCTCTCTTCGGAGCAGAGAAATAAGATTAAACGCCCTGCTTTCCTGTGTAAAAATAGTAAAATCTACTACTATGGATTCTTCCTTCTGTGTTCGTACTGTGCATAACCCAATATGTCATTAAATGTTTGTTTTGTGCGCCTTATATCTATGATCGTCAATGCTTGCAATTACTTGTTGAGCGCCTTGTGTCTTCTTGTTGTGATCATCGTAGTTGCGTCTTGTTAGTCGTCGGGTGGTGACGTAGAGTCAAGTGTGTCTATTTCCTTTCTACACGCGTGCACACACTTTTAAAACAACAAAAAAAAGTTGCACCTATTATCAGAATTGTTGTCGTAACGAGGAGGGTCGTTACCATTTTGTTTATCCTTAAGAAAAAGACTCTATAAAAATAAAAATAAAGATATAAACTAAAACCCACTTAAGTAATAGTTTTAGTCTTCTTAAATTTAGAGGGTAAAATGAAGAGAGGAATAATTTAATTAAAATCTGTGGTTTTAAATTTGTAAAGAGGAAATAAATTATTAACTTGTGGAAGTATAAAAAGATTTTAAATTAATAATAAAGGAAAAAGAGTAAATAGCACAACTGTGATTTTGGCTCTAATAAAAAGGGGAAAGAAGGGAATAATAAGAATTAGGAAACTAAGTAATGGAGGAAACATAATAAAGGAAAGTTGGAAACTTATGGTAAAAAGTGAGGTCAACATAGTAAGGAATCTTCCATTAAGAACCTTCTAATTTGAGCTAATTTAGCAACTTCAGTTTTAGGGAAATTATTTAAAACATTTAAGGGGATCTAGGAACACATAGGAGGAAATTTAGGAGCAACTCTAGGTGTGTGAGGGAAATGAGTAAATTAATAATTTAAAGAAAATAATTACTTGAGGAAAGAGGGGGATGGACGACACTTGTGCGAAGGAGAATATTTAGAATATTTTTATTAAAACTTATAAAAATAAAGGGACAATGAGGAAGAAAAGGGATCAGCAGTTAGCGTAACGTTACGCTGCCGGAATTGTGGCTTGGATCATTACTTGTGAAGAGTTGGGATTTGCCAGCTTGGATAGGAGTGGTAGCTTGGCCTTGCGTGATCCGAAATCGGATCCAGAAGCCTGACAGGGCTTGAAAAATGCTCAAAAATGAAAGTGCTTATAATCCAAAAAAACCAATGCCATTGCGTCCATCTCGTCTTCCTGATTCCAGCGGTATATTTACTTTGTCAAACGGGCTCCGTATGTGAAAGTTATCGCGTTCTGATTGGAAGCCCAAACAGGTAAAAATTCAAAGGTCAACTGGTCAAAAAGTCAATGCTAATGACATTAGCATGTTGACTGTGCAGGAGATGACGTGGCACTCTCTGGATGATGGTGATTGGGCAGGTTCGCTGACAAGGCAGACATGTGGTAGGCAACTAGACCAGTCAATAATTGACAAGTGGCATTAATCCGACAAATGGGGAGATGCCACGTGGCCTAGTCATGGGCAGCCACGTGGCACCCAGTCATCAGTTGAAGTGGCATGTTAAAAAAATGGTTTTGGGGTCCATGGGATTTGAACCCATGACCATCATCAAACCCAACACCTTAAGAAATGGTCTTTGCCAATACACCAAATTATTTCTTATGTTGTAAAACCCACATTATAACATATATTGCAAAGTATTGTATGGAGAGGGGCCAGCGCTTAGCCCTTTGGGCTAGCGCTTGCCCATATGAACCCATATGACCTTGTCAAGGGGGCGCGCACTGGGCAAGAGGGGGATTATGCCCAAATCTAACTATAAAGTGGGTTTTATAACCAATTTTTGGGTTCTAATGGTAATTAAGCCTATTGTTAATGGTTTTTGGGAGTTATTGGGTAGTTTTGGAGCCTAATTTTTGGGAGGAAGTTGGGGATGAGAAACCAACTTTCCCAGCTATATAACCAAGGCATGTTTGAGTCCATAAGGGGCATTTAGAGAAGAATTATGCTGAGGAGAAGCCAAGCCAAAGCCATTTTGAGGCAGAGAAGCTTTTGAGGAGGAGATGCTGTCGAACCATTTCTGGGAGCTCCGGACGTCCGTTTTGCATGCCGTTTTCTTTGCATGGTTCTAGAGATCTAGAAGAACATGACCAGATCAGTCTTGTATCCATTTGGCATTGCAGCGATGTAATTTTGAGCATTTGAACAGAAATAAAGAAGCCTCCCCCACAGAGAAAAGGCCCGGAGACGTAGGCAAAGTTGTGTTGAACTCCGTTATCAATCTGCGTGTTATGGTTTGCTATCTTTTATTTCATTTCAGATCTGCAAATGTGTATATGTCTGTCATAATTCCTCTTCTTTCCTCATTCCTTCACTAAGTTTTCTCAAATGGTTAATTAACGCATGCAAAATTAAAACTCAACCATAAGTCATTAAAAGATCGAGCGGATCATTGCGAGGCGAGATGGGAAGCTAGACGGAACATCCGGATTGTGTGTGGCCCCTTTACGGCTCAGGGGGCTAAGGGGGAAGCAGAGTACCCCTAGCGATTGGCTGGGAGGTACCGGTGTAGTCTCTACGATCGGCGAGCGGGAGTGGCGCGGAGCAGGAGCAACACGGAGCGCGGGGTCATCATTCGAGGCGGGAGTTAAGGAAACGATATGTTTTTCATTTGCATGATAGAAGGTATTAGGACCTTAGCCCTCTCTTATTGTTATCAGCATTTTATACATTACGGTGGGCATTTTATATCACTGTGGGCGTTTATACTCTACATTGGGCGTTTTTATATAAATGGGGGCATTTTTATTTGACTGTGGGCATTTTATATATTACGGTGGGCATTTTATTTCATTGTGGGCGTTTATACTCTACAATGCGCGTTTTTATATAAATGGGGGCATTTTTATTTGACTGTGGGCATTTTATATATTACCGTGGGCATTTTATTTCACTCTGGGCGTTTATACTCTACAGTTGGCGTTTTTATATAAATGGGGGCATTTTTATTTGACGGTGGGCATTTTATATATTACCATGGGCATTTTATTTCACCGTGGGCGTTATACTCTATAGTGGGCATTTTTATTTGACTGTGGGCATTTTCTATATTACCGTGGGCATTTTATTTCACTGTCGGCGTTATACTCTACAGTGGGCGTTTTTATATAAATGGGGGCGTTTTTATTTGACTGTGGGAATTTTATATATTACAGTGGGCATTTTATTTCACTGTGGGCGTTTATACTCTACCGTGGGTGTTTTTATATAAATGGGGGCGTTTTTATTTGACTGTGGGCATTTTATATCATTGTGGACGTTTATACTCTACATTGGGCGTTTTTATATAAATGGGGGCGTTTTTATTTGACTGTGGGCATTTTATATATTACGGTGGGCATTTTATATCACTGTGGGCGTTTATACTCTACCGTGGGCATTTTTATATAACTGGGGGTGTTTTTATTTGATTGTGGGCATTTTATATATTACGGTGGGCATTTTATATCACTGTGGGTGTTTATAAACTTATGTGGGCGTTTTTATATTGATGTGGGCGTTTTGATATTATTATGGGCGTTTTGTATATCACTGTGGGCATTTTCATTTGGTAAATTTAGATATGAGAATTCGCTCTGGAAATAGATGTATGGGCATTTCGTTTTTGTAAATTAGATCTGAGAAATCAAATTTTGGCATAATGGGCAATCGACTTTATTGTTAAGAGAAATTTCATTTTCCGAGCAGAAATTTAGAATTTAATTGTTGGCTGCCATTTTTAATTACAACTCAGACTTCAGAAAATTTATGTATTCGCTGCCATTTCAATTTACAGCTCAGAATTCAGAAAATTTAGGCATTCACTGCCAATTTAAATTACAACCCAAAATTCAGAAAATTCAAGTGTTCGCTGCCAAATTTGTTTATAAATTTAGAGATCAGAAGTTTACTTATCCGTTGCCTTATATTTTTGCAAAGTCGTATATCATAATTTGCTATGATTTGTTGCTAATCAAAATGTAGAGACCCTACTTTCTGTTATTCATTGTTTGCTGTCAATTTTGTCAATTCTTAAGTTTAGATTTTCGTATGATATTTAAAATCTACCATTAATGAAGTTTGGAAAATCCGGAGTTGACTTTGATGAGTCTCATCCAAACTATTATACCATTTGGATTTGTATTATTGAATCATTGCATAAGTAGTCACAACAAAAATGCATTGTTTCATTTAAATATTTAATTTCTTATGATCCACTATCAAATTTCTACTAATCCAAGTTGAAATCGTTATGATTGTTGTGTGTTAGTTGAATTTAGATTTGAATTCCCTTGTTCGTTGTATGATTTATAGTATTATGAAAACTAAATTGGGCACTGCAAATTTATTTGTCATTCCGGAAATACAAATTTGATAGAGGTGTAAAAAAAAACTTTGCATGCTAGAGTATATCTAGAGGGGTCAGTGGAAATTTGTTGATGTTACTTACATGTTAACCTTGGTGAAGTTCCGTCTGGCTTATTGATGTATAATTAGTGTTGTTTTAGATGGAATCTTATGGCCTTATGGATGCAATACCGATGGTTTTAATTATCACTACTCGAGTAGTGGTTAGTATGTAGTGAATGATTGACATAGATTTAGTTTTTACGCATTGAGGATTTATGTAGTAGATGGTGGATCTAGATATTTAGTTTTTATATAGTTATTTCTAGTGATGGCTTAAACTTACTTATTCTCGCGCCCATGATTATTTAAGAATTGAATGACATGTTTCCTGATGAATGCGACTTGCACGCAATGGAAGAATCACTAATGCTTCATGTTAAATGCTACGGTAATGATTTCTTTTTATTATTAATTCATTGAAAAGGTTATTGTAATATAAATGTAATGTTGATTTATTTTATGATAAAGTTATTGTAACTTCATTTCATTGGTATCATACAAGGAGTAATGTGATTGATGATTGATGTTTTAGTTGCAAGGTTATTATAACATAACATGTGAGGTTGTTAAGATAATGATTTTGTAATTTAATGGTATATGTAACATATAGGATGTATTGAGATTGTTAATTAATTTCAGGGTTAGTACTATAATTGGAATTGTCCAAACTCACAGTTGTATGATGTCAGACTCTTCGATTTGATAAAGCTAGTCTCTCTGTATATAAGTCTGTGTGTGTGATTATTTTTGTGTAAAGAATCCAGTGCCGTATCAAGAGTCTCAGGCCCTTTAAAGGCAGGGTTTCCACTCTTGTGACACACCTCTAAGGTCGTATCAGTAGTCTCGGGCTCTTTAAAGGAAGAGTTCCCACCACTGTGACCTCCTGATAGAGATTACTAGTTTCTGCCTGAGCAGTTGGCGAGGAGACTATCTGACATTCTCTCTCTCCGGAGTAGAGAACTAAGATTAAACGCCCTTCTTTCCTCTGCAGAAATAGTAAAATCTACTACAATGGATTCTTCCATCTGTGTTCGTACTGTGCATAACACAGTATGTCGTTTAATGCTTGTAGTTACTTGTTGTGCGCCTTATGTCTATGGTCGTTTAATGCTTGCAGTTACTTGTTGTGCGCCTTATTTATTCTTGTTGTGATCATCGTGGTTGTGTCTTGTTAGTCGTCAGGTGGCGACGTAGAGTCAAGTGTGTATGTTTCCTTTTACACGCGCGCACACACCCTAAACAAAAAAAAATAAAAAAATTGCACCTGTTAAAGAGTTGTTGTCATAACGAGGAGGATCTCACATCATCTTTTTTAATCTTAGTATAACACTAAAAAATTATGCCCTGCGTGGCACTGTAGGTTTACCTTTCTACAAGTTTTACATCTATATTTTCGACAAGTGGAAACTTTGGTTTCCCACCAGGGAACTGCTACCATGTTTGAATAGGATAGATAGACAGATGTAACCTCCATCTTTTGCAGGCTTTAATATAATTTTCTAACTTACAAAAAAAATTAGATCCCGGGGAATATTTTTATCTATTAAATCAAATGAAAAATTACAAAAAAATCTTTTTCCAACATTGTTGTCATTTATATACATGATGTATCCACTTAAAATATAGTCAATTTTTGGAGGTATTCTAAAACATCACTAATATAACTACCTATTTGTTTTGTTGGTAAATTCAACAAACTAGGTAAGATACTCAAATATTCATGTTAAAATATACTCAGTTTTTTGAGGTATTCTAAAACGTCCTCAATATAACTACCTATTTATTTTGTTGGTAAATTCAACAAACTAGGTAAGATACTCAAATATTCATGTTAAATTGAGTGGTTTTGTCTTAATAATGTGACATTATGTGCACCTCATCTTAAGTTTTTGCTCGTTAAAGTAAGCATAACACTTCTTCTTTGTTCTGGGTGTTTAAAAAATTAGCTTCATTGACACACTATATGTATTTCATGTATAATAATTTATCTTAGAGGTATTATTGTTTTGTGGAAGTAATCATCGGGTTAAAGTCATATTCATAAAATCTCATTTTTTCACCACATTTTTCTAAAATAAAATTATTATCTTAATTTGTACCAAATCTTAAATAATTAATTAAACACAACCATAATAGTTTAGGTATTTGTATTTACTCGTAGTTGAGGTAATAATCGAGAGAAATAATTGTAGAAATAGATTATTAGCAAGTTTTTGGAATGCTAGTAGTCATAAAATCAAGCTTGCTAGAGTTTTGGCTATAATATTTATGTCAAATCTAGATTTATAAGAGTCTCATGAACTTGTTTCCATACTATATATATGTATTCATTTTCATGATCATTTAACCTGGTAGTGATATATATTCATATTGCCTTGTACGTGAGTTTATATTGTGTGTTATTTATCTATTTTTTTATTATAGCTTAGGTAAGGGGGAATGAGGAAAACAATTCCCATGAAATGCTAAAGAGGGAGTGAATACCTTCTCTAGTTGTGCATGCATATAGATAACCGTTGTTGTGTGAATTTACACATGTAAACATAGATAATTCCATGTGATAACATAAGTTAATTTGAGATTCCATATGAAGAGGAAGGTGGATCGAAAAGGTTTGTTTCCAAAGGAAAACAATCTACTATTTTTTTTATGATTACTACCTACAAGAGAGAGAATACAAGAAAGAAGCCATAACTACAATTTCCAAATGGAAATGACCACACATTGGTTAGGAATTGGGATCATACCCTATCAAATTAGAATGGGTTACCAACTACAAAAATAATCTGTCACAAAGTGAAGCTACCATTCAAAGAAAAACATAGTTACCCTAGTCACCAAGGAAGAAATTGAAGCCACTGAAGGTAATTCAATCATTTTTAAAGAGAATTATTGGTTGATTCATCTCAAATATTGTTGGTATTTTTTATTATGTATGCAAAATATGTCAAATACTCTCACAAATTCCTATTTAAATGAATGAGCTTAGCTAGATGGGGAAAATTATGTAAATTGGAAATTTAAGTTGCAAAAGTTAATGGAAGGGTACAATGTTTGGTCAATGGCATGTGGAGATGAAGATAATATATGGACCCCCACAACCTCATTTCAATATTGGGAGAGAAGATAAACTAGGGAAAATATTCTCCTAAGAATATTCATAAAAGATAACAGTATTCCCCATATAAGGGAGGGAAAGTCATCCCATCCAACATGGTAGGTAGTTAAAGGTTTGTATGAAACGACCAATACAAATTTGGTATTATTTTTAAAAATAATTATTCTCTCAACAAAAGTGGAATAAAATGAAAACATTAGTAATTTTCTATCTAGAAATAATGAATTGGAGAACAAAGTGGGTGATAATGGTGAGAATATATCAAGCACTGATTTGGTTGTTGTTACATTAAATGGAATGTTAGATGAATATTATATATTTATCACTAGTATTGTAGCAAAGGAGAAAACACCTTCATTTGATGATAGTATAGGTAACCTATTGCAATGAGAGGAACAAATAAAGAATATTAACAAGAAGTTTCAAAGTTCATTTTTGGCATTGATGGGAAAAGGAAGAAAAGCATACAAAGGAAAGTCATGGGAAAGGAATGTTGTAGGAAAGTATAATATAAAAATGAATCAGGGAGGGGCCTCCCCAACGACAGATACAAGTGTGAAGAAGAATTAATCTAGTTAATATTATGGTAAGTTTTGACATTATTCTAAGGATTGTAGAAAAAATAAGTTTTATGATTCCAAATATAAGAGACATGTAATCAATTTTGGTGATAGACAAGAAACCATAAGTGATGATATAAAAAATCTCAATTTGTTTATTTGAAATGCATCTTTGTCAAATTATAAGTACTAGATATCATGCCCTCATACTTATTTGACAAGACCAATAATCAGGATTCCGAAGATCAAGGAATTTGATCCTCAGACCTATCGGTTGTGGGCCCACAAAATGGACTGAAAAATACATGACAAAAATAACTCAATCAAACTCCTATGAATAGACCTCGACCTTGTACATATGCCCTGCACCCTGAAATTTAATTGACACTCTCAACACTTCGTTCAATTCGTGAAGTTCATTGGAACTTCATACTCTGCTATGGGTCTATCGCTTTCCACATGACCTCGGGCTATAGCCAAGTCCTTAGCATATTGTTTTCTTGTCTCACCCCATACGACTAGGTGTTGTGACCATCAAATCACAGACTCGAGTGCTTAACCTTTATGTTCTCGAGACCCACACTTATCTCACGCAATCAAAGGATGGAACCATCAGCTAACCACAATCCCTTAACATTATTGAAGCCTTGAATATTAATCCTTCCTCTTCATAGGACCATGTGTTGTGAAATATATTCTCGCCTACAAGTGTATGCAATCAATCTGGATCATTGATCCTAAAGTTGATCAACGATCAACAACAATGGGGAAATACAATGTCCACCATTGGTCTGGATCTAGGATCCTTTCTCAACCGATGATCTATACTTAATTAAAACAAATAAAACTTATTGGGTCACACAGAACCCTAATCACTTTGGAACCTTGATTCCACGTCTCATCCCTCAATGCAACTCTAATGTCATCTTGACATATCTAGTCATCTCAATGTCGGGACATTTTACACTTCCCAACTACCAGAACTCTCGATGGTTGTAGTCCACGATACGGATAATATTCAATCATGAACTATGAACTATGAGGTTGAACTTCCACCGTCGATCTCTTTTGAACAACTACCAGGGTTAATCTTGGGGCTGCCACATGTAACCCAAGTTTATGACTTTCGCACGCACCAATTGCCAAATGGGAATTGACATGTCTTAGTTCTTGAATGGGACACGTGTCATTCTATGAGTGGCTGAATACATCAGGATGATGTATATTGGTATCAGGAACTCATAAAATTTTTGGCCTTCCAATTCCTTAGAACCTCCACTGTATTGAGCACCATTGATATAGATATGGATTGAACAATTTTGATTCTTCAACTAAATCAAGTGAGGAATTTACTATGATCGCGATCTAATGGCCAAGATTTAAATCGACCTTGATCCAATGGTCATGATTTCTTTCTCGACATTCCACTTATGACACCTATGTCAGACCTCCTTGTACTAAACTCCCCATACTTTTCCAATACGCTTTCAACGATAGCCTTCAATCTTCTCTGTGGATGGGCAATTGGATTTCTTCTTTCACGAGATCGCTTGGCAATATATCATCGTTGATCCTTTCATTGATCAACGGTCGATTTATTTGTTTCTCCACAAAAAATTTAAATCGATGATCATAATTTAATTGGAATGTTATCCGATGGTCGATAATTTATGATCTTCCTATGGTCCTTGTTCTCCACATTGTTTCAACCTGAAACAAACTTGCTCCATGAAAATGTTACTCTCTCACACAGATTTACACACATACATTCATAATTTACACAATGATACACAAATATTATTCAATCTCCATTATATTTAGCTTGAATAAAATACAAAGGTCTCGTTATGCCTCACCTGATATTTACATCTTGTCGGCCTCTCTTGCCTCAGAGTGCCCCACAGAGTTTCATTTAAGAAATAAAATACAATACATTGGATCATCTTAGATACGCTATCCTCTCCACAAAACTTTAACTAATTTCCATAAAAAAAAAATTCAAAACAAATCCAATCAATTATGAGGAAATCTCATCTTCCTGGCCATGTTGTGCCTTCTAGAAGGTTCATGAATTTCAACTTTGACTTGGGGTGTCTTTGCTCCTGCATCATCAATAGAAAAAAATAATTGTTTCATCCTTGGCTCATAGATTTCAGTGTTTTTATTCATGTGACATGTCACATTGATTGGTTTTAAACTTATCACGAGAAAACTAATTGTACTGAAGTCTATCTAGGTGATGATCAGTTTCATGAAATAAAATTTTATGGTGATGTATGTGTGAGTTTCCCAATATCATGTGAAACAAATCAAGAATGTTATGTATGTGCGAGATATTATTAAAAGTTTAATCTCAATTTAAAAAATTACAAATCAAGGCTTCTACTTTGAATTTGTGAAGTTAGATGGCCTTGTGAAGGACTTACATGATCACTACAAATTTATAGCAGAAGGGATAAGAGTAGGAGGCCACTACAAAATCGATTTTACTATTAAGGATCATCAATCATTTTCATAAAAAATTATGTCCATAGAATAACTATTGCGCTTAATATGTGATCATCTAAATTTTAAATATCTAGTTTTACTTCAAAAGAAAGAGATGGTGAAGGGTCTACTAGATTTTAAGAATGAACATACTAAATGTGATGGGACTCCACCAAGAAAACAACATAGGAATGAGTTTATGATAAGTATAGATAAAAGGAAAAGGGATATTCTCTTGAATTAGAGCATATTTATGTGTGTGGGCCAATGCAAATTAGATCGTTTGGACTAGCGTCTTATTTTCATATTTTCATTGATGATAGAACAATATTTACATGGGTTTATTTCATAAGAGAGAAAAGTGTAACGACCTCCTCGTTACGACAACCATTCTAGTAACAGGTGCAATTTTTGTTTTCTTTAAGGTGTGTGCACGCGTGTAGAAGTAACAAAAAACTTAACTGTATGACACCACTCGACAACCAACAAGACGCAACCACGACAGGGCAAAACTGAAGGCACACAACGAGTAACTGCAACAACATACGATCACAGGCATAAGGCGCACAACACATCATTAAGACATACCTGGGGACGCACAGTAAGAGCATAGAGGGAAGAGTCCATGGCGTTAGGGTTACAATTTCTGCACAGGAAAGCAGGGCGTTTAGTCTTATGTCTTCCCGAAAGAAGATTAGACAGGCTCCTGGCCGACTGCTCAGGCAGAAACTAGTAACCCGACCTAGAACCAGACACAAGCAAGACGAACACAACAAGACGACCCCGACATATCAAAGTGACAACAAGTAATAATGCCCCTAGACATAAGGTGTACAACTATCAGCTGTATTCAGTAAATGACACTAGGTGTTAAGTACAGTATGGTCATAGAAGGAAGAATCCATCAGTAGAGTTACTATATCTGCACAGAAAAGCAGGGCTTTTAGTCTTATGTCTTCTCGAAAGAAGATTAGATAGGCTCCTGGCCGACTGCTCAGGCAGAAACTAGTAATCTCTGTCAGGTGTGTCGCAAGAGTGGAAACCCTGCCTTTAAAGGGCCCGAGACTCTTGATACGGCACTGGATCCTTTACACAGAAAAATCATGCACACCGACATAAACACTAAGGCTACAAGGAGGGGTCTATACCCCGCCCGACCTAAGCAGACTGCGTGGCTAACTGATTGCAATCAAGTACGTCATAAACAAGAAGAACGGTTACGCCCCTTATGGAAGGCGCGTGACAAGGACTCTGACAACGAACACCCAAATTCCACATTGATTAAATGAACAACCACCCTAAATGACCAACTCGGAGTAATTTAACACACATAAAGCCAGGGCATTCCATTACGCATGTCTTATCAATATCAAGAGATTACACTAACATCACAATAAGTTAACCATATCATCTCATTTCTAACTACAATAGCATTGAAATAATAATGGTCATACGTTTCAGCTCTAATCTTGCAATCTGGTTTATATGGTAAGAACAATACAATTCCATATTTTAAACAATACATTACAATTACAAATTTATAAACAATATATCCGAGCAAACCTTAATCATCATACTCTAAACTTGCAATCTGGTTTATATGGTAAGAACAACACCATTACCTATCCAAACAATACATTACAATTTACAAAATTTATGAACAATTATTCCATGACATTCCTTTACGTGTTACAGTAACATCTTTGCCTATTCAATACCTTTACATCTGCTAACACAAATTAGGATATCATTAACAATAATCCATATCCTCACCTTTATACACTAAAATACGTTTATACTGGAAATTAGCATGGAATAAAGTGGCATGGAGACTAAATGACAAGACGCTTACAATCTATTATTATTATTTACCATCGATTTAGCATGGAAATAACGTAGCATGGAATTTAATGAAAATCAAGTACCCGGTTTAATAAATGCCTAAATTCTAGTTGGGCCGCCAATTACCTTCATTGTACCAATGCTACCTAAGGTACTGGTGATAAATGGATTTATAAGAAGTTACGGTAATATTCACACATGCTATCGCAGAATATAATTTTCTTTCTTCTTCCCTCGTTAAACTAGATTCGGCAGTAAACATTCGAATGACCAAGGACAAACTGATAATAAAGTAACAATTAATATAATAAGGAAAAAGTCAGCCTGGAAGGTAGGATTAAGATAATTCCTGTAACATCAATTGATTATTAAAGAAACAAAGACGGAAGTTAATGATAGAACAATAACAGTAGTAAGGATAATCGCTACCTGGGAAGTGTTGAATTGGATAATTCCTTTAAGCTGTCAGGATTCGATTTGAAACCAACAATGTCGAAAAGATAAAAATAACGATTGACCATTAGCAAGGGTGACCACCAATTGATAAAGTAAGCTTCTTAACTATCCTTTAAACTGTCAGAATTTGAGTTTCAACCCACGGTAATGAAAATAAATATAACTTTACCAGCCTGTGTGCACACTAACCCCACAACGTTCGTTGTTGCAATAAAAGTCCCTCCCGGACTTATTGTTCTTTTGATGATAAACTAAATGCATACGATATGTTAAGGGTATACTTCTCGGGATCTATGCTATCTGACCAAGGCCATAAGTCACTAACCTGCATGCAGAGTCAACTAAACCAACTGCAGGGGAGGGCACGCACCAGACAAAGAGGGCGACGAAAACGCAGACCAAAATCGCAGATTATTAAAAAAAAAACGCAGATTAAAACGCAGAATAAAAATACGCAGATTAAAACGTAGATTATCCCAGATCTGGGGAGTAACGCAGACCCCCAAAACACATGGGAAATAAAGCCAAAACTGGAGGAGAACACAGGTCATTAAACATTAACACACAGGTCAAAACGCCCAAGGATAGCAGGGGCAAAAATGAACTATAATGATTCCGACCACAATGATTACAGTTACAGTTATCAACTCGTCCAACCAGGGCAGAAAACATTTCGTGTGATTTATTGTTGACTCCATTCCCAATCGCCCAACCAGGAAAGGAGCGGTTCGCATGATTTACTGTTGATTAATTTACCAAAACGCCCCATAAACAATTTGCCCACTGCATAAAATAAAAATGCCCAAAACACCCACAGTAATCAATAAAGCACACATATACACAACAACAAACCGCGCACATCAATAAGGCCCAATAACACAGTATAAAAACGCACACAGAGGTATGGGCATTTGAATACGTAGGTATGGGCATTGAAAAACGCTGACAGAGGTATGGGCATTTGAATGCGCAGGTATGGGCTTTTGAAACGCTGACAGAGGTATGGGCATTTGGAAACGTTGACAGAGGTATGATCACACACAAACAATTATGGCGCAGGGATATTATAGCAACGCAGAGGTGAAATAATGGTTTAATGCAAAGATAGGACGCAGGGATCTAATAACCCATTAACCAGAGATACAATGCAGCGAAATTTGCAGCAAGGGAGAAAAATGAATGCCCAACCATATCACAATAACATAGCTGAAATGAATTTTCCGAATATAAAAATGCCAGAGCAATCTCACAATATCAGCATCAATAACATTAAATTTGCCAAAATTTGCCAGAACAAACTCACAATAACATTACTGAAACGAAATTTGCCGAATATAAAAATGCCAGAACAATATCACAATATCAGCATCAATAACATTAAAATTTGCCGAATGTAAAAATGCTTTCTACTTCACCAATTAAAATCATACCATTGCCTTATGCCCACGTCGGAAGACATCCCGCACTCCGTGCCGCATCCCGCTCGTCGACCGTAGAAGACTCACCGGTACCTCCCAGCCAAACGCTAGGGGTACTCTGCTTCCCCCTTAGCCCCCCGAGCCGCAAAGGGGCCACACAAGAACAAGAGATAAGACTAGCTTCTCAGCTCCCCTCCACGGCTGAGCTACCACTCCAACACAGCTGAGATAAACCCAACTCCTCACAAGCAATCTGTCAAGCCACAATTCGGCAGCGTAACATTACGCTAACCGTTCATTCCCTCTTCCTTCTTTTCCCCTTCTTTTATAGAAATTTGAGAGCCACCTACTTTCCTAAATCATTATTAAATTAATTTTTAATGACCAACCTCTACACATTCTCTATCGTCCAAGTGTCCCTCATCCCCCATCTTTCTCCAAATTAATTTCTTTAATTTAAATAAAAGACTCATTTCCCTCACTCCCCCTAAAGTCGCTCCTAAAATTACTCCTAGGGTTCCTAGATCCCCTCTCATGCTTTTAATAACTTTACTAAAATGAAGTTTCTGAATTTTAGTAACTCCTAAATGCTGACTCCTTTTCTCTTTTTACCCTATGTCTCCTACTTTCCATTATTAAGTTTCCTTTATTACAAGTTTCCTCATCTCTATTTTTTTTATTCCTCTCTTTTTATTATTATTTTTATTTTTTTTTTATTTTTTTTTTGTTTAACCCAAAATGATAAAAGCGCTTAATAGTCTTTTCAATATATATTTAAAATCCTAAATTTTTATACTCCCACTCTTTAATAATTTTATTTCTTCTTTAATATTTAAAAACCTTGGGTTTCAATTAATTTATCCCCCTCATTAC
>ML787994.1:730913-769986 GCA_009831015.1 Picea engelmannii
TTCTTTAATTTAAATAAAAGACTCATTTCCCTCACTCCCCCTAAAGTCGCTCCTAAAATTACTCCTAGGGTTCCTAGATCCCCTCTCATGCTTTTAATAACTTTCCTAAAATGAAGTTTCTGAATTTTAGTAACTCCTAAATGTTGATTCCTTTTCGCTTTTTACCCTATGTCTCCTACTTTCCATTATTAAGTTTCCTTTATTACAAGTTTCCTCATCTCTATTTTTTTTATTCCTCTCTTTTTATTATTATTTTAATTTTAATTTTTTTTTATTTTTGTTTAACCCAAAATGATAAAAGCGCTTAATAGTCTTTTCAATATATATTTAAAACCCTAAATTTTTATACTCCCACTCTTTAATAATTTTATTTCTTCTTTATATTTAAAAACCTTGGGTTTCAATTAATTTATCCCCCTCATTACTTTACCCCCTTTAATTTTAAGAAGAACTTTAACTTAACACTTAGGAGGGTTTTATTTTACGTCCTTAAATTTAATTCTGGAGGGTCATCTCTTAAGGCTAGTCCAAATTTTATCTTAGAGGTGTTTTAAATTTAGGTTTAGTTTGAACTAGGCGACAATTCATTAGGGGAGTCGTTTTAAGAATTTTATCAGGCGTTAAGGTATTAGGGTCATCTAGGTTGTCTCATCATCATCATCAATGCGACGTGCCCTTCAGGACGCACTACGTACTCCAAGGGTGCCACTTGCCTCGTTTGCTTCTGTTGCGCGACTTGCCCTTTAGGATGCACCACGTGCTCCAAGGGTGCCACTCACTGACTTGTATTTCCTTGCGCGACGTGCCCTTCAGGATGCACCATGTGCTCCAAGGGTGAAACTCGCTGACTTGATGGATTGGTAGATTCTATAACCCCTGGAGTCAACACTCCGCTAGGTGAACTTGTGGGAGACTAAGGGCTCTAAGGAATAAGGCCCCTGTCTTATTGTGCGCCCCTTAGAATCATCGTGAGCGACTGTCGCAGTCTGCCCTCACAGCATCGTGGATCCTCTCAAACTAGGTAATCGTTAACCTACAGTTCGAGCCACGGTGGGAGTGCTAGTAGGCTGTGGCAGGGATGTTGTCCACACCTCTCCCTCAATCTCTCTGGAACTCGTGTGTGGCCCCTTTACTCCATATGTGAGTCTGGTCGGCAAGCTATCGTCAGCCTGCATCATCAACCATCATGTCAGAACATGTCAACAACATATCATCAAACCAATAAATAGCATGGTAAATAAATCAACTCAATCTCAGACTCCCTGACTCAATCCAGAGTCCAAGGGTTTCGTCGATGCCTGTGCATCCTCCAGGTCAAAAACCCTGCACACTCAAATAAACTGAGTCAATATCACATGTATACAACAATAGTAAAACATCCTGTCGTCCATCATAACACATCATTATCAAGGATAAGTGTTTTATCATCATCAAAATCCAGATCACTTGTCAGCAAGTGTCCTCAAAGAATAAGTTTTGTAAGTGTGCCAGAGCAGGATGTTACAAAAAGTGATGTGTTTAAATATTTCAAAGTGTTTAAACATGGTTGAAAAGTAGAAAAAAAAACACATGAATCTCTTTGTATGGAACAAGGAGGAGAATACACATAAGGATATTTCAACAAATACTACAAGGATAATGTGATTCATAAACAATAAACACTTTCACATACCCCTTAGCAAAATGGTGTGCCTGGAAGGAAAAATAGAACTCTGGTTGAATATGCTTGAAGAATGATTAAATGTAAGAATATTCCTAATTGTTTTTGGGATGAAGCAATAAGTATTGTTGTGTATCTAAAATAGAAAATTCCGACCAAATTTTTAGGGCATAGAAATACTTATGAAGCATTCTATGGTTATAAACCAATTTTTAATTGTTTGAGATTTTTTTGTGAGTAAATAATTTCCCCACATTTCAAAGGAGGATAGATGGAAATTTTATGAAAAATATATCAAATGTATCTTCATTGGTTATTTTGATGACTATAAATATTACAAAATGTATGATCGCATTACTCATAAAGTTTTTGTGAGTAGAGATGTTATATTTCATGTGTATGTAGATCAAGTTCAATAAGAAAATGATCAAAATATATGGAAACTTCCTAAAGAAGGTATTGAAACTGCAAAAGAAGAAAAAATCGAAGCTACAAGAAGTCAAAGTACACCAAGACATAATGGAGCAACTCTGCAAAGTAGTGAGCCACTATGAAGATAAAAAAGGAAAATTTAGACACCTATAAAGTATAAAGATTATGCTTTGATGAATCAACTTATGAGTGTAGAAGAACCTTTGAATTTTGAGCAAAAAAAGGATCATGAGAAATGCATGAATGTTGTGAAAGAGGAATATGATTCTTGTTGGAACCTCAGGTTCTGATGGTTCATCAAACTTCTCCTGGAATTATTCAGTCAGGTGGTTAACCAACATCTGGAAACAACCGATTATGTGATTCATGAAATATCTACATTAGTTGGTTGAGTAGTCGACAACCATTTTGGTCAGATTGTCGACCAATAGTCGAAGAAAGTTGGTCGACAGATCGACGAACCGATTAATTGGCTATAATTTGGATGCATGGAAGATCGGGGTGAGCATACTTGTCAAGAGAACTAGACAACATAGATTTGATGGAGTCAACTCTAACCACGAAAGGTTTTATGTGGAAAATATCTTCCTGATTCCAAAGAAGTTTGTTAGATATTGAGGCTATAAATAGCATACTTAATGGGTCATTATTAGTGTGTGATATGAGCGATAAAAGTGTATTGTACATCAATACTGAATATGGTGTGTGTGTTCAATATGCATTGTGATGTTCTGATCACAATGTGTTGTACTTAAGTGTTGTGATGTTGTCTTTAGACACAACCTATTTTATTTGAAGGTTATTCCTCTTGAATAATCAATAGTTCTATTTATGTACCATGTTACACCCAATCGCCAGCATCGTATTAGAGATATTGGTTGTGACCTTGCCTATTGTCCATAATTATTGTCGATTCATATTCATTTTTTGATTGACATTGGGTCATTGATTTGCTTACTGTAACTTGTGGAAACATGATAGATCTATCTAGATATTGAATATGGCTTCGAAGACAAATCATTATGTTTTGTATGGAACAAATTATAATGTATGGGAACCAGACATGGAAACCTTATTGAAGAATAAATCACTATGGGAATATACAAAGAATGTGATTCCAAATCCAACAGATGACCAGGAAAAAAATGTTGTTGATGGAAAGAAGGATGAGGTTGTGGGAGTCATGACGATCTATATCTCATGGGAAATTAAATATCATATTAGTGGAATCAAATTACCTCATCAAGTATGGAAGAAGATGAAGTTTATATTCGGAATAGTCGACAAAAGCCATGCCATGCAATTGGAGAAATCTTTTATCTCTCTCGATCCTCATTATTTATACATAATCGAGGAATATTTGGTGCATGTGAAGGAAATACAGTTAAAATTAATCAAATATGGAAAGAATTATCTGAAGAAAAATGAAAAAATCACCTATCTAGTCCTGATGAATATAAGAACACTATTCGACATGTTCATTTCAAATTTCCACATCAACTAGAAGGCATGCAATAAATATGGTAAGTATTACACCTTTGAATCTTTATGTGGCTTATTGATTACTGATAACAATAGATTGATTTATGAAGGTAATATTGGCGGTTAAAATTAATCTCACTTGATCAAGGGAAAGGGAAAGTCAAATCACAAGGAAAGAGGATGGTTTGATACCCATATACAAAGACCTCGATGCCTCAACCAAAATGATAAAGGGTTGAGATATGTACCTTGTTATAATTCAAAGAAGAATACATTCTAGTATTTTGGAAATAATGGACATGTGGACCAGTTTTTCTACAAGAAGAGATATTACCTAGAGGAGCAGTTCAAGTGCCTTGAAGGAGATGTGTCAATTGTTTGTCCACCTGCTAATAATTTCATCTTCAAAGTAAAAAAATACCCAATCATCATTTTCTCATTATGTGCATAATGAATGGATAGTCGACTCTAGGTGCAATCATCATATGGCTAAGAACACTTCCTTTTTCACATCCTGAGAAAAATCTATGGAGAGAAACATCTATGTTTCCGATGATTTTTCTCTCAACATTGATACTGATGGTTATGTTCCCTATCGACATGGGAGAATTGTTGACATATATCATGTACATAAGATCAGTACCAATCTGTTGTTAATTTCTTAATTAACACACATAGGAAAGATTGTGGAGTTTTGGCTAGATCATTTCTTTGTTCGATATTTGAAGAAAGGTTGGTCGATTGTTTCCAGAGGATTTATCTACTCGAAGGACATTTTGAACAATTTTTGTGACATGAATCAACTCGAATCTGAACCAAATTATTTTGTTTCTCACCTCGACAAACTAAGTTGAAATTGGCATGAACAACATAGACACCTAAATTCGTAAAGTTTGCAATTGATTGTAACTTAGAATATGGTTGTTGGTCTACCTAAATATTTTCCCCGTGATAGAATTTGTAAGGTATTTGTGCTTGGGAACCATCATCAAAAAACCTTTGACTCTAGCAAAGTATGGCGAGCATAAAGCCCCCTGGAGATGGTTCACAATGATCTATGTTTACTCAATCTAATTTCCTTCGCAAGTGTAATGTATATTTTGACCTTTATTAATGATCTCTTTCATTTTAATTGGATTTATTTCCATAAAACATAATAATTGTTTTGAGAATTTCAAATAATTCAAGGCCATCACTGAAAAGCAATTTCACCAACCCGTCAAGTGTCTGAGATCATACAATTGTGGTGAGCATGTGAATCCACCTTTTTAAGAATTCCTAGTTCAATCTTGTATTGAATCGAAATAGTTAGTCCCTCATGCCCCTGAGTAGAATGACATTACAGAATGAAATAATCAAGCATTAGTCAAAATGACTAGATGTCTTTTGTAGGCCAAATATTTTCCTTCTTGCTTCTGGCATAAATTTGTTTATTGTGAAAACTATATACTTAATCTCATATTAACTCGACTTATTCCTTCAGTGACTCTAGTTTAATGATGGTGTGGAAGGAATCGTTTAGTCAGCCACTTCTGTGGGTTTGGATATGTTGTATGGGATCATATTTCCAATGATTGTATAAAGAAATTGGATGCAAATATTAATTCTTGCATCATGATGGGATAATCTAAATAATATAAATCCTATAAATTGTTTTAGCCTTTCAAACAAGAAACCATTACGAGAAGAAATGTATGATTTCATGAGAAGTTTTTTGGAATCAATTTGTTGAATTACTCCTCTAGATTGCTATAGGATGATTAATTTGATGTTATTTTTTACTATGAATCTCATGTTCTATCTTTCAGTCCTTTGACTAGATAGTTTAAATTTGTTCCTTCTTCGAATGGGCCATCGATCTCTAAGTTGACTAGTGGGTTGATTTCTATTTTGATTCCATTCCACCATCTCCTTCAACTAAAATTGTTTTGAATTTTGATTGACCTTATGCAGTGAACAACAATTCACCCCTTTTGTATCTACTTAAATGGGCTTCCAAGAAAATTGAAGTTATTGTCCCTAATGTTAGAGGTAATTCCTTAGGCTGACAAACTCATAGTAAGAGGTAGCATGCCAGCATTTCGTTGATGACTCATGCGCTTGAAACCTTTGATCTCGTTGCGTAATTCGATGCAAAAGGACAAACTAAATGGGAATAGACTATACATATAGAAAAGGATTCTATGTTAAAGAAAAAAAATGGGGATTTATTTCCCCGACCTCAAAGGAAGAACATTGTGAAGTGTCGATGGGTATACAAGACCAACTTTAGTTGTGAAGGAGTTGTTGAACACCACAAATATTGCTTGGTTGAGATATTATTTTCTCAAAAAGAACACATCAACTATACTAAGACCTTTTCCCCTATCGAGAATATGAACTATGTTCGATTGATACTTTCCTGTGTTGCTCGATTTGGATCGCAGATCCACTAGATGGATGTGAAGGGTGATTGTCTTCATGAAAAAATATTAAAAGAAATTTTCATGGAACAACCCCCTTGTTTTGTTATAGATTCTCACTTGGTTCGTCGGATTCAAAAGTGTGTTTATGGTTTGAAGCAAGCTCCTTGAGCTTGGTATGTTAAAATTAATAGATTCTTTCTTCAACTTGGTTGCAAACATTGTGAGTATGATCACAACTTATATGTACTCCATACGCATGAAAAAACTTTGATTATTGTTTTATATGTTGATGACCTTGTCATATCTAGAAATAGCATTGATCACATTCTATGATTAAAGAAATAGCTCACTATCTCCTTTGACATTCATATCTTGGTATTCTACATTATTATTTGCGCCTTTAAGTACTACCAGTGTCTAATCATTTTTTATTTCACAATATAAATATGTAATGGATATATTGAAACATTTTAAGATGGCAGATTGTAAGTTCTATGCTAATCTCTTTCAATCTGAAGTTAAACTAAGAAAAACCTTTCAATCCCCAAATTCGATGCTACTCTCTATCGAAAATTGGATGAAAGTATCATTTATCTTACTCAAAGTCAACATGACATTTTCTTTGTTGTTAGTGTGGTTTCTCATTTTATCCAGGGTCCTAGAAAAATCCATTCCAAGGAAATCAAAAGGATTGTTCTCTATATCAAGGGTATCATTCACCATGGTATCAAATATTGTCAAAGTTTATATTCATTAGTCGACTTCATCAACTCTGACTGGGAAAGCAACATTTATGACTGAAAGTCTATGTCTCTAGCTATGTATTTCACTTCAAGACTAGACCATTTGTTTGGTCGTGCAAGAAGAAAAAGGTAGTCTCTCTATTGAATATAAAAGAATTTTTCCATAGCATCATTCATGCAGGTACAAAGGAAGTATGGAATCACCAACTCTATGGTGAAATTGGATTTCTTGTACAGACCTTGACTACACTTTATTGTGACAATAAAAGTTCCATTCAAGTTGTCGACAAACCTGTAGCACACAATACGTTGAAACACATTGATATTCATCCTCACTACTTGAGATAGTTGGTTCATGGTAACGTCGTCTCTCTTGTTTATTGTGGAACATATCAAATTCTTGTTATCTTTACAAAACCTTTGTCTGGAGCTAATTTTATCAAGATTCATTTGATGCTTGGGCTTAAAGAAGTTGGAATTATGGGGAGTATCCTACTGACTTAATTTCACCTCCTAAATATCCAGAGTCGCGAGCTAAAGGGGGGTGTTGGAACCATCGAATCTAATGGTTCATCACACTTCTCCTGGAATCATTCGGTCAGTGAGTCCTCCAACATCTAGAAACATTTGGTCGAACGATCGACCAAATATGTATATTATTTCGTCGAGTACTTGACAATATTGTCGGTCCGAAAATTAACCAATTTCCAAAGATATTTAGTCGGTGCATCGACGAACCAAGGAAATGACTATGATCTGGATGCATTAATGGTCATGTTGAGCATCCTTGTCGAGCTCACTAGATAGCATGAATCTGACAGAGTCAACTCTAACCATTGATGGTTGTATGTAGAAAATATTCCCATTTCCAAGGAAGTTGGATATATCTTGATTCTATAAATAACAGACCTAATGGGTCATTATAATTATGTTATACTATTGAGACAAGTGGATTGTGTACCAATACTTAACATGGTTTGTGTGTGTGTGTGTGTGTGTGTGTTCATTATGCATTGTGATGTTCTAATCACAATGCACTATTCGTAAGTGTTGTAATGATGTCTTTAGACACCACCTATTTTATTTGAAAGCTATTCATCTTCAATTATCTACAATTATGTTTATTTGTTTTGTATCATGTTACACCCAATCCCCAACAATTCCATAATGAAAAATGAAACTTGGGAAATTATGAAATTGTTTGAAAATTAAATTCCTATAGTTTCAAAATAGTTTTTCAAGTCTAAGTTCAATGTTTATGGTAGTATAAACAATTTTAATACTATATTGGTTTCAAAATTCTATTCATATAAAGAAATAATAGATTACGAGGAAACATTTTCACATATAGCTAAAATGAACACCATTCGATTAATGATTGTCTTAGCTACTAAGTAAAATTGGAAATTACATTAGTTCAATGTTAATTCAACATTATTTTGATGGTAACTTAAAACATTATATCTTATTCAAATAGAAGGTTTAGTAAATAAGAGACAAGAACATATTGTATGAAGGTTTGTTGAATGTTATTGGGCTAACCTGGGTTCTACTTTAGGTTTCTAACAAAACCCTGCAAACTATCAAACCTTCTGGATAACAGAAGGAAAAACTACACACAAAGTGCACAATGCAGTCTCACCCAAGATGGCTTATGGGTGACTGGAGGACCCATATGTTTGCAATTGTGGAAGGGAGGTTGTTGTAAGGATTCCATGCATACTTTAAACCTTAATATTCACTAGATATATTATTATAAAACACCATTACATTCAGATATACCATTATGTAACCACTTCCATTCATTAAAGTTCATTTTGTAGTAAATATCATAACTTCTCTAATTCACACTGCATCTTACTACTATAGATTCATCCATTCAGCATAACTAAACAAGAAATAAAGTAAAAATTCCACACAGAGACACAAAGTTTTACCGTGGTTCACCCACCTTGGATGCATCCACAAAGAACCAGGATTCATCCCTCTTTTATTATTCTTCATAAAATTCATATCTCTTGGTGCATTACATATCAGTACAACTGAAAATAGTCAGAATAGTGAGGTTGACAATATCACACCAAGATCCACATCTTGCGACCTTACCCTTAGTTACAATTCATATCACTCTCTCAAAAATAGACTCATCTCCAAAACTAGCTCCACAACTAGATAGCTCAATAACTCAACACACACTATCTGAAATAGCAATAACTAGATCTCCTCATATCTCACAATACATATTTATACGACAAAAATGGGTTAAAACCTATTACAACAATCACCAAAACCCTAACACACTAACCCTAGGTAGATTATTTCCACTTTCTAACTCCCTACGCATGATTGATGTGCATCATTTTCGCTTCCTTTAACTTTCCTTCTTCTTCGGCATTTATTTTCCATGTTATCCGTCGCACTCCTTTTCTGGTCCATTTTCTGATTGTTCATTATTTTTTGCATTGTTCCCCTAAATGGTTTGTTCCATGAGGACCCAAAAACTCACATGTGGCTAATCCCGATCCACTCAGGTAGTGTGTGCCTCCAACACTGACTTATGTAACTTTTGGAACTGACCTAAAATTTCTTCAACTCTTGATTTTAGTTGTTCACTCTTCTCTACCATAGACTCCACAGTCTGCGCAATAATAGGATCCATCAATAGTTCTTCAATCTCCAATCCAACCTGTTCAACCTGACCCTTATTTGCATCAATTTATGCCATCATTTTCTCTTCACCTTCTTGTCATGGCTCCAACTATGCCTTATTTTCTACTTGTATGCTCTTCAATGTTTACTCCAAGTTCTTCAGTTCTTGTGCACTCCTCAATGTGTATGCGATTTTCATTATATTCTTATTTTCCTTCAGTTCTTGTAGCTTTGTCTTTACACCTTCCTATTTAGTTTCTAGCTCCTGTAGTTTTCCATCCTCCAAGAGATTTGTCCATAAATGTGCACTTTTATTGTACAACTCTATGATTTCCTAAATTCGCGGTGCAATACTCTATGTATGAATTGTAACCTCCTACTTCCTTTGTGTTCTAACTTTTTGTTGGGATCTAGGTTCTAGGAGTTCTATCAGCTCTATAATGTGGCTCATGTAAGCCTCCATAGTCTGCATAATATTTTCAATCTTCTCCTCTATTGGTATGTTCCCTTCTTACGCATTGTCAGGAATTATTTTAAGCACTTCTTCCACCTGCTGCTCCATTCTTCCAATGTTTTCTTTACTATATCTCTCTTGAACTACACCTGACTAATTGTCAACTGTGGTCTCCTCTTTACTTCATTATCTAGTTGTAAACTTGTCTCATCTTCATGGGCCCTCGACTAAATCTCTTGTGTGACATGAATTTGAAGTTTATACAATGCCTTTGTTGGAACCTTGGGAAATGAAAAGTCCAAGTGATCTATGTCCTTTAATGGTTTCTTCATTGTCTCCTCATCGACCCAGAACATCTCCTGAGTGATATTGAAATATTCACTCCACATGGCTATAATTTTCACTGCCTCCAGCATTGGAACTTTTTTCTCATGAAACATTTGTTGTTGTTGCACTTATTCTCTCTGTTTCGATGTAGTAATTTGTAATTTCTCAATTCCATTCCTAACCTATATCAACGACTTCACTATCACCTCCATTTGTTTTCCAACATTGTACCATGCTTCTGCTATGTGTTCCTGTACTTTCTCTGTGACTTACTTTGCACCATATTCTGTCAGTGTGAGCCGAGGAACACCCTTATGCGCCTTCACCTTCTTGTGTTGTCCTCATATCTGACTGTCCTTTTTATTAGAAGAGTCTCTATATGCATAGTTGTATATGGTATCTCCATATCTAGAATATCTCCACCTCTTCTTTCCTCTGGCATATGGGTATTTGTATCTTTTTTTTTCTCCTCCATTTGGTTCTACTACGCTCTCCTTCTCCTGTGCTAAAGGATTTAGGATAGTGCTCTTTTGTCTTGGATTTCTAATTGTTGCACTGCCCTTTGTTTCTTTGGTGTGCTCTGCTCCTTTTTGTATATTCATTGTTGGACTTATTGATTGTCTTGAAGGGACAACCTATACTTTTTTCATAGATATTGGTACCTTCTTTGGAATCACTAGAACCTTCCATTCCTTTGGCCAATCCTTCATGGCCCACTACACCTCTTCTCCTGTGACACAATATATCAATTGTAACCACTCCTTCTTAGGATCCATTTTGTCCTAGATCCACATGTTGCATCTTGGAGCCTTAAAATATGTTATTCCTTGGTTCTCACTCACCATTTTTACTGGTATTCTCCATGTAGTAGCTAACTTATCTTGCATATCTTCAAGAATCATGGAAAAAATGATCAAATTTTCCTTCCTTTTCTTCGCATATGAGGTGTGCCATGGTGTTTTATACTTCGTTGCGCAACACTTTCCTAACCTGCGGTAAAATATGTTGTATTTTGGTTCTTGGTACCCAACCAAGGCTATCAATATCATCAACCATGAGTATTGAAACTCTGTGCCAAAATCCCACACATCCTTGCAATCCTCCAAGAAAACATTTAGTAAGTAATGAGCCCAACTGATTAGACTCACCTTCGCGCACTCCGCTGCTTCAACTTGTTCTATGGGCTCATCCAACTATGTTGGTTCATCATCATTCTCATCCATATGTTGTGGTTCTCCTAATCCAAGTTTTTGCATGGGGTTCTTCTCTGTGCTAGGGTTTTGTGTTTCACCCCATGTATCAACATCCATTTCCTCTTCTATCGGAACTTTCTCCTCTACAATCGTGGGACTAATCAGATCAATGAATATTGAAGGAATGAAATCCATTTCCACCAATTCCTCTAGTTTATTTACGTTTATTCCTTCGACTGTAGTATCATGTGGTGACCTCACGACACTTCTCATTTTTACTGCAAATCATCTTGGATCTCAGACCTTCAGTGGCATCATTCTGCTAAATCATGAAAGGGTTTCTCTGAGTCTTCACTGAACACTTTGTAAACACCTTCTTACACTCGGTTTTCTTCCTTAGGTCTTGTTTGAACAAATTCACAATGAGTCTTCTCATGCATGTTTCCTACATTTATAGTTCATGTCGTACATTCTTTGTCATGTTGTACTTTTCTGGTCATCAACTTTTTCTTTTTACAACCTCTTTTTGTATCGGTGCACTGCTTTTTATTCCTAGTCATCCTTCTCTGGCACGCAATGTATTCTTGTAATTTTATACTAATTGAACATTGCATGTTGCGCACTGTAATATCGAATCTGCATGCAAAATACTTATCTATATTCTTCATCTTTTTGTATTCTTACTCTTTTTCTAATTTTTTCTTTCTTTTTCTCTTTTAGATCCTACTGTATACATTATTTACAATTCTATTTTTTTTGTGTTGCAACTATTGAGGGTTACTAGGTCAATTGTGCCTATACAGTTTCAATCGACTTTCATTCACCAATCCTTGAATCTATTTTCCTGCTAAATCCTGCAACTGCACAACACCTCCATCTGTGACAAACTTTATGTCATATTTCCCTAGCCAATGCATCCTAAATTTCCCTAGATGTTGTAAGTATTTTTTGTCATAGAGGAGAACCAAATCTTCTTCCTTAAATTTTTTCTTCTTAATGTGTCTATCATGCCAAGATTTGTCCTTTGATTTCTATACTTGATGATGGAAACTAGCCATAATCCTATCTTCTTCCAGTTCCATGATTTGAGCCAATGTTTCTTGAGTTGTGCCTCTTTCTTTCATGTTTTTAATGGTTGCAATGTGCAAACTATTTATCTAACACTCCAAAGGGACTACTGCTTCCTGACCATAAACCAATTTGAAAGGTTTCTTCCCTGTAAGTTTTTTGCATATAGTTCTATAGGCCCATAATATTGTTGATATCTTCAAATCCCAATCATCCTTGTTCACATTAAAAATCTTGGTTTAGGAATTCTCCAATATCTTATTAAATGATTCCATTTTCCCATTGGCCCAAGGATGGTAAGGAGTGATCTTATGATAGTGGATCTCAAATTCTTTAGTCATTTCCTAGATGGTACTATTGATAAAATGAGTTCCTTGATCACTCATCAAAATTCTACGGAATCCAAATATTTTAACTACTTGTTCAAACAGGAAGTGCAATGTAATATTTCATTGTTTCTACTTCATACCATCAGGTTAAATATTATGTCACTGTAATGATGTGTCTTACTCCTAATATTCTATTTGGTGGATTGATTGGACCTACAAAGTCTACTTCCCATTGATCAAACACTTTAAGAGTTTCATGAGGTTTAAGGGAATTTCATCCCTCCTGGATGGCTTTCCTACACTATGATAAACATCATAATTCTAGAAATAGTCCTTTTCATCTTAAGAAATCGTTGGCCACCATAATCCTGCATGCAATATCTTATGCGCAGTAGCCTTGCCTCCATAATTTCCTCCAACTATTGCTTCATGTGATTCTACTAAGATGATAGGTCATTCATCTTCCATGACACATCTCCTTGGAATGTTATCTGCACCTAGTTTATACAAGTGTCCTGTAATCAATTGGTAATATGCAGCTCTAATCACCAAATTCTTCTTTTTCGTAGTCGTGTATTCCTTTGGGGAAAATCCTGTACTTAAAAATTCAATAATATCATCAAAGTATTCATCATAAATCTGCACTGAAATGAGTGGTGCATCAAAAAAATTGTCCTCCAAGTTGTTTGGTCCCTCTCCATTAGTTATCCTCAGCACATGACCAAGCCTTGTATTCAATCTTCTAGGTTTCAGAACTACCTCAAAATCAAACTCTTGAAATAACAACAACCATATACATATTATTCCCCCCAACATTGTCTTGTTAACTAGGTATTTAAGAATAGAGTTATCTGTGAACATCTTAAAATGTTTGCCTATTAAATAATTTCTGAATTTTTTCAATGAATATACCATAGCCAAAACTTCTCTCTCTATTGTATTATAGTTTTATTCTAACTATGACAATTTCCTACTTGCAAATGTTATTGGGTGATCTATGTCAACTTCTCCTGGTTTTGTTAATACTGCTCCAAGTTCTATTGAATAGGCATCCAAATGAACATGGAACTCCTTTAACCAATCTGAAAACACCAGAATTAGTGTTGTCACCATTTTCTCCTTCAATATGTCCAAACTCTGTCGACACTCCTCAGTCCATTGAAACTTTATATCCTTCTTTAACAATTTCTCCATGGGAACATTAGTCTATACATAGCTCCTTATGAAATGATTATAGTAACCTGTATGACCAAGTGTATCTCTCAATTGATGCACTAACTTAGGTAGTGGTAAATTTACAATCACAACAGTCTTTGCAGGATCAACCAATAGACCATTTTTACACACCACATGCCCTAACAAAATTCCAAATGGTGTGTTGAATATGCATTTCTTAATGTTCAAATACATTTTACATTGTCTACATTTGTCTAGCATCAATCTTAAAATTTCAACATGATATTTCAATAGGTTAAATAATGTCCAATCATTCTAATAAACCTCCAAAAACTTGTGTATAAAATATTTAAATACAACTACCACTACTCTTGAAAAAATAGCAGGGGAATTCTTCAATCCAAAAGGCATCATTGTATAATGATATGACCCCCATTATTTTTCAAATGTAGTCTTATGGTGATCCTATGGTGTTATTCTATTATCGTGATGCCCTGAATATCCATCAGTAAATGAGTATGTTTCTTCTCCTCCCACATTATCCAATACATCATTTGTAAATGGAGTAGGGAAGTGATCATGCAGACATGCATCATTCAACATCCTCTAGTCTACACAGATCTTGATTCCCCCTTTATTCTTCTCCTAAACTACCATAGGACTAATCCACTAAGATTCTTCAACAAGTTCTATTATACCATCTTCTGCCATTTTATCAATCTCTTCTTCACTTTCTATTTATATACTAGATTAATCCTATAAGGTCTCTATCTTATTGGTCTAGCCTTTAGTCTCAAAGGGATATTCATTTATCCAAGTTCTCCTACTACCCCTTTCATCTATGAAATTGTTGTTGGAAATAAATCACTATACTCGCGCATTAATTCTATTATTATTTTCACTGTCTAGCTAACCCAATAGTCACCAATACTTGCAATCTTTGAATTCTCTTATATTCCAATTTTTAATTTATTTATCTTCAATGGTGCAGCAAATACTTCTAACTATAAACGGGGTCCTTCAACTTATCTTTTCGCCTCAACTTATGTTATTTGAATATCGTGTGAGTATTCTTTTGTTGGGTCATCTTCTGCAACGTGGTAACATTGTAGCAAATATCTACATGTCTGTCGATTCTGGTTCTAATAAGTTGTTACAATTTCAACTTTAGGTTCTTCAAATATATTCTCTTTTACCAACTTCAGTGTTGCATCTAC
Organism: Picea engelmannii; assembly: GCA_009831015.1. Lineage (NCBI taxonomy): Eukaryota > Viridiplantae > Streptophyta > Pinopsida > Pinales > Pinaceae > Picea > Picea engelmannii. The sequence goes on from ML787994.1 coordinate 746,049, forward strand.
CATTGGATTCTGATGTTCAAATGCAAATGAGACTACAAAGTTTTTCTACAAATATTTCCAATTTCAGTTCCTTTACGTTGTTCCAATTCTGTATACCAATTCCTTGGGACACCTTCTAATGTATGAATAAAGTGATGTGGCCACTCCTATGGTGGTGTTAGTCTCCATTGGATTATGCCACTTCCTATATGTTCACCAGGTTTTCCTATTCCATCATATTTCTCCATACATTTCTTCTCATGTTCAGCACCAATTCTAATGTGTAATAATATTTTGCATTGATACCAATCATTGGTATTCTTTTTATGAGTACCCCACCAATGTGTCAGTGTTTCTTTCAAATAAATATCTAAAACTGGTAGCCTTTGATTTTCCAATACTTCTATCTCTAAATTTGTTAAAATTTCTTCCATATCATTTTGACCATAAAAAGTTGAAGTTTCTCTTACCTATGTTCCAACCCATGTTAGTTCACGCATCATTCTTGCACATCTTCTGGTAGATATCTCATGTAATAGTTGTTTCAAATTTTCCAATCATGTGTCAGAATCTGAAGCACAAGAACTAATTCTTCTCTAACTAAGCATTACATATGTTGTTGGGTCAATATAATCTCCCTCATACATGGTAGTTCTATAAATATGGTTTATCTCTTGTGTAATGAAACTATCTGTCGTAGGTTATATTCCACCTTATGAAGGATCTAATGTTGTTATGACTCTATACTCTCATGATTCAAAAATCATTTTTGTAGTCTTCAAGTTGATGATATCCTGATTGTAAAATTCTCAATCTAGTCCCAACAATGTTGGATAAGGTGTAGTATTATCCACTATATCAATTACCTCAAAGGTTTCCATAGTGCGCAAGCCATCTAAATCAATTGGTATGCCTTTCAATCTACCAATTGGTATCACTCTATGTTGGTTTACCAATTTCAACTGAATAGGTGAATACCCTACTGTAGGTTCTCCCATACATTCCCATGTCTTCTTAGGAAAATCATTTACTTAAGATCCCAAATCTAATATTATTTCACCCATGTTAAAGTCTTCAATATTCACATTGAATCTGAACTTCCTATTTTTCTTTCTCATCCTATGGACATGATTGACTGTATTTTTTTCTAGTTGTATGCCTTTCAATCTACCAATTGGTATCACTCTATGTTGGTTTACCAATTTCAACTGAATAGGTGAATACCCTACTGTAGGTTCTCCCATACATTCCCATGTCTTCTTAGGAAAATCATTTACTTAAGATCCCAAATCTAATATTATTTCACCCATGTTAAAGTCTTCAATATTCACATTGAATCTGAACTTCCTATTTTTCTTTCTCATCCTATGGACATGATTAACTGTATTTTTTTCTAGTTGTATCTCTTCTCCATAATCACACTTTTATAATACACTTTGTAATACTTGTGGAGATGTTTTATCATTCAATAAATTCAAGAAAGACCCCAAAAAGTTTCTTAGATTACTTACTTTTTCTAATGACTGATCTCTTTTGGTATCATCAAATAGATGAGGCATATCATATAATGGTACATCATCTCCTGGATTTGTACCTGAAGTAGAAGAAATATTCTCCTTCAAAATCTCTTGTGTGTCCTGCTTGAATGTCTCATTTTCCTTCTATGCATCAAAATGTTGTTGAGGTGTTGTATTATTTCTAACCCACTAATGTTTATCATGATTCTACTTTTTTGCATCTGCTCATGTTTTGGTTCCTCCTCGAGTCAATATGTTGATCTTTTTCCCATCATCTTCTCTAGTTTTTGTAGTAATCCATTGAACATTTTTATTGTTTTGATTCCTCTTTTCTTGTATCCTTGTCAGAAGTGTAGAACATTCTTATGTATCATGATTTGTTGCACAAACATACATGCATGTCACTGGTGGTAGTAGACAATCTCTTGCATAATGTCGAAGTTGCTGACAATTGTGACAGGTTATTGGTGCTCTACCTCTTTCAAATCCTCTTCCTCCATGACCTCCTCCTCTGAATCCTCCTCTTTTACCTTGATTGTTTGTGGGTGGTGTATTATATTGTGGTACTTGATTATATTGCTACGCATTATTTTAATGTGGTGGTAGACAATCTCTTGCATAATGTCGAAGTTGCTGACAATTGTGACAGGTTATTGGTGCTCTACCTCTTTCAAATCCTCTTCCTCCATGACCTCCTCTTCTGAATCCTCCTCTTTTACCTTGATTGTTTGTGGGTGGTGTATTATATTGTGGTACTTGATTATATTGCTACGCATTATTTTAATGTGGTGGCATTGTGAACTGTTGCACGTTATTATATTGTTGCGTAGGTGGACCTATCATTGGTTCATCCTGCATCTTATAACCATATGAGGTCATTTCCTTCATCATTTCCAAGGCTCGAAAGTCCTTTTCTTCATGTCCTAAAGACTTATGGAAACTGTAGAATGTACTCTTGGGAACTGTTTGATACTTTTGCATCATGGGACAATGATAGGGATTATGTCCACGTGTTCTACATATTTCACACCATGGTACTCCTGTGGGTAAAGTATTTCATAGTCCTGCTCCCAAGTACTACACAAATGTTGGCCACTCATTTTTATGATGTCTTTCTCCTCTACATAAGGTACACCAGACAACTTCCCTCTTCTCCTACGTTTATTCTGATTCAACTCAAATGTTAGATTATTAAGATATGCTCTTAGTTCTTTTACAAATGGATCTGTATGCTTATATTGATTATCTTCCAATTGTAAGGCTACTTAGGGAACCTCATACTGCATATGGAACTTATGTTGCCTCAATGGTTACTTGAAGTGTAGTAATAGTGATTTTATAAATAGTTTCCTATGCTTCAACTTACCCTTCAGTCTCTTGAACTTCTGATCAACTTCCCAAACTGATTCTCCTGGGTTCTGTTAGATTTATATCATCTCATTCATACACTGATCTTATGAAAATGGTCGTTGAACCTCATTGATTAGTTCCTTCTTCACATCTATGATGGTTGTAGGTGCTCCTTATGGATTGTTTACTATGAGTCCCATATACCAGTTGAGTGCGCGGTCTCTTAATATGATTGCAAGTTGTGCGCCACTTTTATATCTTCATATGTGATCTAATTAGCTTCCCAAATCTTGTCAGAAATAGAAAATTCTTCTTTGGGTCCTTCTACCCTTCTCCATGAAGCTCTCGTAACTGAATAGTTAGATCTTGTCCTTCCATTGTAAATTTTGTTGTACCGCCTCCTTCGTGTGGTGTAGATAACTGACTATTGCTAGTTGAATTTGTACCTCCACTTGAATTTCCACTAGACCCCCATCCTAATGAAATCCTTCTGCTACTAATTGTTGGTTGTATAACTGGTTCTTTCTCTTCAGATATATGATTCACACATGGGGTTGTGTGTTCCACACTAATTCTGATCTAGAATGGAGAGCCTTGTTCTGCATTTGACCCTTGACCTATGGTTTACCTATCATATGTGGCACACAAGATGTCCTCAATCCGCTCTGCAGCATGTATATCCTCTACCTCCTCTTCATCATTGTTCAAGCCCTCTGGCTCGACTACTTCCCTCTTTTTCCTATTGATCTTATACTAGTAGGGTATTTTGTTGCATGTCGTTCCTGTCCATTATTTTCTTGATTTGTTCCTCATCCATCATAATGGGGTCCATTTCTTCCTTCTTCTGACCTCTATCCATGTCCTTATCCATATCTCATATCTCCCTTAGTCCTTCCCCCAATCTCCCCATGCACGCAGAGTGATTTAGTTTTTTGACTCCATTGTCATCACTCCATTATCATGAAGTAAAATCTTGATCGATGTGTAGAGTGATCGAATATACCTTCCTCTCGGTCCCTTCAAAAAATATTGTTCTCTATAGTAGTGTAAGACTTTGTTATATTGAATGCAAAATCAACAACAAATCATCAATAATGTTGTCTAACCAGAAATCCATTCCGCTCATGAATTTATTATTGAATTTCTCTAGGTGCGCAATATTCTCAATAGTCCACTCTAATGGTCTTATCCTATTAGTTGGGTGATTATCCTTCAATATTATTATCCACTCCTGCAACAACTATGGAAAATAACAGAAAAATTCCTTATGAAGATCAATAAATACATACCTTTCCACATATTGGTGTGGTGTATACTTGGAGTTTTTATTGTCTTTCTGTGCAAACTCAAGCTCTTTTGTTTCCAACCATCATTCAAGATCTTGTTTGGTAGGGTTCCATGGCCTGAATATCCGGTTAATATTGCAATCTCTTCTCTGTCCTTCTCAAGGAGTGCCTTCCAACATGATATTCTGGGTTCTAGCTGGCAATAGGACATTTTTTTGGATGTTAGTTCTACTTTAGGTTTCCAACAAAACCTTTCAAACCATCAGCCCTTCTGGATAGCATAAGGCAACACTGTGCACATAATAAAAAATGAAGTCTCACCCGAGATTGATTATGGGTGACTGCATAACCCAAATTTATTCAATCATGGTAGGGAGGTTGTTTTCGAGGTGTGAGACATACTTTCTACCTTAATATTCAACATATCTGTTATTCTAATGCACCATTACAATCAGATCTACCATTATGTAACCATTTCCATTAATTAAAGTTCATTTTGCAGTAAATATCATAATTGTTATAGTGCACATGACATATTAATACTACATATTCATCCATTCATCATAATTAAACAAGAAATATATCAAACATTCCACAAAGAGACACAAAGTTTTACCTTCATTCACCCCTGGGATACATCCACAAAGAACTGGCATTCATCATTCTTTTATTATTTTTCATCAAATTCATAGTGTTGACTACAACTTAAGATAGTGAGAATAGTGTGGCTGAAAAGATCACACCAAGCTCCATAGCTTGTGACCTTACCCTCAGTTACAATGCATATCTTTTTCTAAAAAAAGACCCATCTCCAAAAATAACTCCACAAATAGATAGTTCAATAACTCAACACACACTATCAAAATTAGCAAAAACTAGATCTCCTCATATCTCACAATACATATTTATACTAAAAAAATGGGTTAAAAGCCGTTAAAACAATGACCAAAACCCTAACCCCATTTAGATTAGGTTTTTCCACTTTCTAACTTTCTGCAAGTGGTTGATCCAAGTCCTTTTTCCTTCCTTTGAATTTCTTTCTTCTTAGAGGTTGTTTTTCCATTTTATCCAATGCACACTCCTTTTCTGGTCCTTTTATAAGGGCTTCATTTCTTGTTGCATATGTGAAAACACTTTCTTCTTCCAACAAGGTTTCATAAAAAATAAGAGTGATCTAAATCTTTACATAAACAAAGATAAAATGAGAATGTTGTTTTGATTTCATTATACGTTGATGATTTAATCATAACATGAAGTGTTACAAAATTGATTGATGAGATCAAAAGGAAATTATCATGGCAATTTGAAATGAAATATCAAGTGGTCAGATGTATTACTATTTAGGCATTGAGGTTTGGAGGGAAAATGGTAAGACTTTGATCACTCAAAGTAAGTATACAAAGGAACTAACCAGAATGTTCAATATGAATGACTTTAATATAGTTTCTACTCTATTAGAACATAGTGTTAAGCTTTGCAGTGATGATACAAAAGAAGTAAATGGTACTTTGCATCGATATTTCGTGGGAAGCCTAAACTATTTAACAACAAGAAGACCTGATATTGCATATTCTGTTAGCATGCTCAGTCTATTCATGGCTAAACCACATGACAACCACTAGAAAGAAGCTAAGAGAATCATTTCGTAATTGAAAAAATCTTTAGATTTTGGTATTGAATATAATAATCATGTGAATGATTAATTTACAGGTTATTCAAATTCTGATTGGGAAAGAAATCCAGATGATATAAAATCCACCATTGTATATGCATTCAATATGGCATCTAGAATTGTGTCTTGGTGCAGCTAGAAGCAGCAAATTGTCTCATTGTGCTCAACTCAAACCAAGTATAAAACATTGTCAAGTGAACTGTCACATCTTTACACCAAAAGATACGTCCAATATTCAACAGTGGACCTGCCCGAAGGATAAGTTTCATGCACTGCATAGAACATCGATGGAAAGATGACCTTTAAAAAATTCAATAAGATAGAGCTACCTAAGTGCCTTTGATTTGATTCTGTTATCAACTCGACTATCCAAAGCAAAAGAATTTGTTGACCGGTAAATTACCCATGCATGCTCCAAGAATAAATTAAATTAAAATAAAGATAATCGACTTCCCAGAATAATTTCAATTAAGATGAATGCAAGGATACAATGAATAGATCCCTGGTAGTGTTCAATAAGATAGAGCGGTCTTTTCTTTGTGTTTTCTCTTTGACTCGATTCTGTTCATCAGCGGGACCATCCAAAGCAAGTTAATTTGTTAACCAGTAAATTACCGATGCATGCATCCTAGAATAAATTATGATTAATAAATTATTATTAAGATAATAAACTTACTGCGCAAGGAAGGACATATTTAGAAATTAGATGGATAAATTAATATTAAGATAGTAAACTTGCTGAGCAAGGAAGGACATATATAGAAAAGGCAGCATGGGTACGCCATTTCTTCTATTTGTATATTATTATATATTCTTCCATTTCTTTTGTCATTATTCGAATATAATCAATCAATGTAAATGGTTAAAATAATAATCATCGGCCTCCAGAAGGTTCAGCAACGGGATGGGGAACCTAGACCCCTACGGAGTTGCCCTTTTGGTCCACCGGATTTTGCGTAGAATGCGCATTCAAATTAAGCTCAAGAGAAGCAATATAGTTATGCCTTGCACAAACAAGGAATCATGAAAAAAAAAAATGAAACAAACTATACCAATTAGTTTGGAGAGTTTCGTTCTCTAAAATTAGGTTAGCCATGGAATACACTTTATTTAGCCAAGATTGCTGGCCCGTATCTTAAGTGGGCTGCCAAGATTGCTGGCCCGTATCTTAGATGGCCTTGGTTCACATTGAACACCCATGATGTCATCCATGAGCCCCTTTTGGAAATGATGGCATTGGTGTTTCGGGCTCAATGTGATATGTAACCACTCAAAGTAACACACTAGTCGAGTGTCATTTCAGTTTGGTTGTATTAAAAATGATTAACAAGAACTTGATTAGTTCACTGCAATATTATAAATTTGTTATCATAGAGATTCAAAGAGATTGAAAATTTTGAAAGTTGTTATCATAGAGGTTCAAAGAGATTGAAAATTTTGAAAGTATTGATGTTATTACATTCAAAGAGATTGAAAATTTTGAAAGTATTGATGTTATTACATTTATGTTTGGGATATTTGTTGAATTATGTTTAGGATATTTGTATTCAACATAGATCCTTAACTTTTCATTGAAATATTGTGTATTTCCATTAATTACAACATTATATGATTTTTTGAATTTGCTTGGACCATATTATAGTTTTACATAGTTATTTGCCAATTTGTTCTTTATTTCTTCATGGAAGATCAAATTAATTAGTATTAGAGTTTGAATTTTATAGTCTACATTGCATTCTCAAATTGTGGAGGTCTCTTCACAATCCCTCTATCGAATTTGTACTAACACTCTTCACTATCATGTTGCACAACATCAGAATCATATTCGAATCAGACACATTTGACACATCATAATTTTTGGTGATGTCACCATTTGGCTCTTAATACATTTCAATACAAGTTGAATGAAATACTATGGTAGAGAAAATGAGTATCTTTTCAAAGGAGGTACAAAACACCGTGGGAGAAACTTTGTGTCAACAAAGATAAGAGATGTATGACCATCGCATAGAACTAATGAGACACTTCACACAAGTTCACCAATCTTGGCATCGAAGTACCATTCGAAGGAAGGAACTCATTGAGAATAAAGGTAAATATCAAAATCTCGTTTTTGAAAGGAGACCGTGATGCCAAAGCTTTAGATGAATAGTTGCAACAACTAGACTCATACTTTATTCTAAATCAATTTTTGGAGAAAATATTATATTGAATATTCTCAACTTTTTCCAAACACAATTTCTTAGTGGGAATATTTCATTCTATGAGGAGTGGAAGCACACCAACCCATAACCATGTGGCAAGGATTCAAGACAATTATTATTAGAGAGAGCATCCACACCATATGACACCTTCATGATGAATATTTGTAGTGTAGTGCCAACAATTGTACAGTTTCCAAAGTTAGCATGTTATGGACTTCATTGTTGAGTAATATCAAATTTCGATTAAAGTGGATGAGAGAATGTGTGATGAAATTCATGGAAGGATTGCAACATAACCAAAATGAATAAATTGAAGTCCTAGCTATCATCATGTTGGGAGATGCTTATCAGTTTGTAAAAAAATGGGAAGAGAAGTTCAAGAGCCACATCACTTGAGAAAAGAAGTAATATAAGAAGTTGAACTGTTAATTAATTTTGAAAAAAGACAACTGAAATCTAAGCTTATTTCATAAAAAAGATAAGGGTAGAGAGAAGTTTCATTAGAAGAAGAAGAAATAGACAGAAAATTCCTAATATACAAATGGTTTCAAGAAGTATAACACAAGAATGTGATGTTCCAATCACTAAACTTCCACCCATTCAAATGAACAATATAGAGCACACAAGAGAACTATGATATGGATATCGGTAAGAACAATGAAACTAATCAGGAACCTCAATTATCTCTTGCACTTAATTTCTTCAATCTAACCACAACAACATTACAAGAAACCTACAATGGTGTACCTTAATGTGTGTCAATCTCACAAACATCGAGAGTGATAGAGAAAGTCCAACAACTACTTGTTACAACACTCAATGTGGAAGATGAGTGAGATATTGTTCCATACCAAGATTTGGGTAAAAGAAAAAACTAGACATCTTGTCCTCAATAATGAAAGCTAGGTAAACATTATCTCTCCAAAAGTTACAAGAAGATTGAAGATGAAAATTGTTGATCATATTCAATCCTAACCTCTTCAATGTATGAATAAAGGAAATTAAGTAATTAAATGTTAAAATATACACTCCATGAAGTCTAAGAAAATGTTCTTTGTGATGTTTCTACATTGGAAGTATTTTATATCGTCCTCAAAAGACCCTACATTTTGGATCGGCATAGGAAGTATCAGTCTTGTCCTTAGAACTAGCATGTAAAAGTTATAGGTTGTACATAAACTATCCTTGAACCTTAACCATTTTATACGATTCAACTTATTTCAGCTAAGTGAGCTAAGCGGATACTTACAGATCCTCATAAGTGTGTTCTCTTTATAGTTCATGGATCCATGAAGTTGGGTCACATTTTAGGGTAAGTGGGCATGTGAAAAATGTTTCCAAGACCATTCATCAAGGAATAATCTTAGAAAAGGTTTTTATCCCTTAATCAAGGTTTTAAGCTTGATTAAGGGCTCCATAACTTGATCAAGGGAAAACATTGAACAAGAGTATTAAATATTCATGGATGGTGTTAGTAAAAAAAGAACATTAATTGAGGGCTTGTAGGTATAAACCTTGATCAAGGACTTAAAATAGTGTAATTATTCCTATTTTTGTAGTTTTTCATGAAGATACAACTTTCAAGAGGTGAAGTCCCTTTATCTCTTCCAAAGAAGGTGGTAGATTTGGTGCGTGTAAATTCATCATTAAATCTTCTATCAAGTTACATATAATTTTCTAATTTTTTATTTCATACTATATTTTAAATAAATTTTGTTCTTAAACTTATACAATTTTTACTTCCTACCAAGTGGTAAAGACCCTTGGAAAAAAAACATCTTAAAAGTTATAGAACAAAAAAAATTACAAAACATATGTGGGTTCTTTGTGGATGTTTCCTTTTCAAAATTAATCCATAAATGATCCATGAATTGGAGTATAATGTACACTCAAGAAACTAACTAATAATACCAATAATAATAATCAATGCTTAGAATTCAACATCATCAATATGGTTTTTAGCTTGTTTAGTTATTCTTTTTCTAAATATGGCCCCTTGAAGATATCAAGGCTACCTATGAATAAAATACATATTAACACTCATGTTCTCCTCACTCAACATGATGAAGGAAGTGGATTTAAAACTTGATTGCGGGATTTAATTCCAATTAATCATGATTGTTTCTCCAATTCAATGTACCATCGTTTTAACTCCATCAATGTAAGTACTTCTTTGTTTGAAACTCGGTGCATTTTTTTTATCCCATGGAGTTTGTTTCTTGAATTAAAGTTCAATAGTGACAATTTCCTCTTATGGAAATATCATCTAATTTGTTTGACTTAGGATGTGCAAGTTGAGCTACTCTAGTTCTCTTGAATATATTGAATACCAATGCAAATACGAGGGAAACCAAGTATATATAGCTTATGAATATTTTTCCATCCATACACCACCAACAATTATAAAAGTATTATCACCCTAGTGTAAAATAAGAAATGATCATTCCAACATATGTATGGATAAAAGAGAATAATTTATTTCCTTGTTCATCTAGATGTTATCCAAGCATTGATACAAATGTGTGTGTAAATATATATATCACAATGAATGAAATACAATTAAGGAGAAAATAAAATAGAATTTTGTATTCAAACAAGAAGATAAGTAATTGGGGTTCTCATCTGTAACTATTTTCCTGTTAGAATTAATGATTAATTTGGAGTTGGTTTTGGTTTGTTGGAGGTGTTGAGATATTCTCTCAACCTCAATAACTAAGTTTAGAATAAGTTGGATCTTACTCCAACTATATATGTGTTGTAATTGAGATTCAAAGTAATATAAAAACTGTTCTTTGTGTGTGAATCTTGTGCAATGGCCTCTCTCCCAGTTTTCAAGTTGGTATCAGAGCTTGGCTGGGCTTAGCTCCTCACGGAGTGCCTAGGAATATGAAATAGATTGAGAGGTTGTTCTCCTTTATATATGTAGGGTAGGAGTGTATTGAATTATTGAATGTTGTTCATCTGTTTGAGGACCTGCCACCGGGAGTGTTGCTTAACAGGGACAATTATTGGGTTTACGAGTGAGCTGCAGATTGGGTTTGATGAGCCACCTTATTACAGAGAGGAATCATTGATTAGGAGGTGAGAGGCTGTTGTTGTTTGCTCATATAGTATATGAGTAGTTGTTTTATTCCATTTTAGAAAGCTGTGAGCTGCAATTTATTATCGCGTTGGAGGAGACCGATTCAGATAGTTGATTGTTCCTAAATTTTTTGAGCCATTGCATAAGGTAAAGACCTTCCATTTCGAAGATTCAAGGAGCCATGGCCGCCATCATCGAGAGAGAAAGTAGATCCATTTTTTGTAACTGCATGAAGGTTTATAATTTTCTTGAAGAACGTTGTTACAACAACCGTTCCTATTTCCAATAATCTCAGGAAGCCGCCATTGTCAATTTAAGAGGGTGACACCTGCTTTGGCTACAACTGGAGGTTTATCACTGCGTCAAGCTACAGATATGAAGTTGTCCTGCATACGCATCTTGCCGCTTGATCCAGATCCGTGAGAAATTGCTTCTCAGTTCGTAACATTTCAGATCTATTTCTCTGTCCGCAGAATTCAGTATGAGCTGCCCTGATTTTCTCAATATGAAGACGTTGATCTGGTCAGCATGGTTGAATTGCCCTTCTAATTCAATCATATTCGCAATATCAAGATCCTGAATGAAATCCACTGCTCAATATCATTATCGCAATGAGTTGAATACCAGCTACAATTCAAAGGCATGGAAGATTTGTTGTTGTGTGACCCTGTTGGTGTTCTAATTTCTTCATATGCAAATTTGCGGTGTGGAATTTTCTTTTGTGCATATAGTGTGGGGTTAAAGTTTGTATTTTGTATATACAATAAAGAGCCAATCATTGAACAGAGTAGCATATGTTAAAGCTAGTGGTTCTCGACATTCTTCGGTGCCAAGAGAACACATTAATCGTTTGAGTATGTGTACAAGTATGTTATACACAGGTGGATCTTGTTGTTCTTCGTTGCTCCAAGATCAACAGTTACATGTTATGTTTTGTGTATGTGTGTGTAGAAGGTCATTTTGGAGGATTGATTGTTGAATACATTACGTAACTAGAGTACTTTCCTACAAAACTATTGAAATTTATTCTTCGGAGTTATTTCATAGATGGAATTATTTCAATAGGGTGGTTTAGTTTCAAGACTCTTCTCAGGGGTGTCAAGAATCTTTGATCCTACAAATTCATCAAAGATGGTCAGAAGCATTTTTTATCTTAAATGAGTCGAGAGGGAAGCTCGAAGTTGTGGAGAAGAAAGAGCGTAAACCGAGAGATTTCAGAGTGGGTGAGAGTGTTGATGAAGACCAGATCAGACAGAGATCTATGTTGTAATTTGAGAATTGTAATATGTGGTTTATTTGTAATGTAGTCATTAAGGAAGGGTGTTAGAATTAATGATTAATTTGGAGTTGGTTTTGGTTTGTTGGAGTTGTTGAGATATTCTCTCAACCTTAATAACTAAGTTTAGAATAAGTTGGATCTTACTCCAACTATATATGTGTTGTAATTGAGAGTCAAAGTAATATAAAAACTGTTCTTTGTGTGTGAATCTTGTGCAATGGCCTCTCTCCTAGTTTTCATGTTTTCCAACTTCCATTTTGATGTTTCATAAATTCTAGATTCCTCCATGTAGAATATAACACCCAATTCAAAATTATTTAACAATGGATAATGAATATTGGCAACAAATCGAGATATCCATATTGGAGAAATGTCAATATTTCTATATTGGAATTCATAATACATTGAGAACAATGGGTACAACTGAAATAATTATTTGGATGATAAAGGTTCATGATGGTTTTTATTCTCAAGGTGTGCACAGAACATAAATCCCATGGGTAGCTAGATCTTGTCCTCGAAATTTTCTAAGAAGACAAATCAATGCCTAGGTCGTTACTCTTGTTTAACAAGTCAGCGTATACCAAAGACTTTTCAAATGGAATGTGAGGTGCCAACCACCTTTTAGAACAATAATATATTGTTATTTATAACATTTTGAGATTAAAAACTAGATGAGTAATTATATTTTGACATTCATCCTTATGATCGATTAACAAAAATAAGATTAAAAAATCCTTCATGTAGAATTAACACACAAACCAAATAATAATAACAAAATAATTCATGGCATAATGGAAAAAATGTTTACAATAGAAACCCAACTAAGAAAACCTGCATTTGAATGGTTGATTGGTCTCTATTTTAACAATCTTCTAAGTAGGAAAACCTGCATTTGAATGGTTGATTGGTCTCTATTTTAACAATCTTCCAACTAGGAAAACCTGCATTTGAATGCTTGATTGGTCTTGATTTCAACAATCTTAGGTTACAATGGAGCTCATGGCTTTATGACCATTCCCAATTCACATAACTCCTCATTTTCATTCTATCCTCCTAACCCCCCAAAAATACCCTTTGAGAGGTAAATTACAAAAAAATAGGGAGAGATAGGATAATGAGAAGGTGAACATACTTGATCTTTCATTTCCCAATCCTCAATTTTTTCACGCATATTATTATTTTTCATTTTTTCTCCCTTTTTTCTCACATTTGGCTCATTTAATTATATATTTGCATTCTCTTTAATAATTTTTATAACCTTCATTAATCATCTAATTACACTTGTAGGTACCAAGTCTTAAGAGTGTATGTGGACACTTTGCATAGACTATAGAGCTTGAACAAGATAGCAATGAAAAACTGATATCCACTACATCATGTTATGACCTATTAGACTAACTTAGAGGATCACGATACCTCACAAAGACATTTGACATTAAGACATGATTCTGATACACCCTAACTATGTTTGGAAGACAACATTAAAATCCAAAAGTTGATTTTTTTTAATGGTTAGTGATACCTTTTGGTCTTACTAGTGCCTCAATGACATATACAACATTGATGAATTATGTTCCCATATGATTCTTGAACCAATTGGTGTTTTTGTACTTTGATAAGATATTTATTTTTAGAAAATCATGCGATGATTCAACAAGTTCATTAAGTATTACAAATAATTTGAAGACATAAGTTGTAGATAAGATTGTCCAAATAATTATATTCCATTACATTCACTTAGTATCCTAGTTCTGTCATTAACATACATGGAGTCTGAATGGATCTCGAAAAATTAGAGGTTGTAGAGAATTGTTCCACACACAAGAACTTTATAGGTATTGGTAGCTTCATGGGTATGGTAAACTTCTATATACATTTTGCTTCAACCTTCTCTCACTAATATGGCCACTGAATTAATTTTTTAGAGGAAAGAAATAAACAAGTATTCTCGTATACCATGGGAATCACATTGATTTTTAATGACAACTCAGTGATGTAATCACAACTTCTCTACCTATGAAAATGAACTCTAGTCCATTGTACAAGATATTTGATAATGGAAACATTATGTTATAGGGAAGAAAATAATGATAAATTCATACCACAATCTTCATTATTGTTTATGGATACAAATAAAACTAGATAATGTGTGCTATATGAAGTGGGTGACTTTATTACATTAGTTTCATTTAGTTATTAAGTATAGTAAAGGAAGAGAAAACTCAGAACCTAATTGTTTGATAATATGGAATGTAGCTTTTACAATTAAACGTTTTTGAAACCAAGTGTCGAAATATGAAATGGTGGACAAAGTGGTACAACAATGGAACACAATTAACAATAATATACACCACCCTCTAGCACTGATATGAAAATCCTTATATTTCAAATTAGTTCTTAAGAAGACACTAACATCCAAGACAACAATGGAAATATAGTTTATACGAAAGTTATGTATGCATGCTAACTTTTCTATTTACAAATGATAAACATTAATGTTTCATTTTAGGTTGTTTCTCCTTAATGGAATCTTCATGATACCTATCGAGGGAAGAGATAGGTGTGATTCTTCATGGACTCCTTTTGAAAGTATTGGAAAAAGACTCACAAGTTTCTATCTTTGACACTATCTCTAACATTGTCTCTAACTATGAATCCAAGAAACCACTGGATCCAATTATAGGTCATCAAATAAACCTATATAATCTCTCATTTACTACACCAAGCACCACTCTTATGTCATGATCATCTCTCTTTTAATATACAAGAACCTATCCATTCTAGAATGAAACTCCATATAACATATCTTCGGTTGATACTAAGAGAAAATTTACCTTTAGCTATGGAACAAACAACATTTTTTATATCTCGAGAAATCATCCAATTGAGTTAGAATATCACATATCCAAATCCCTTCATTGTATGTCTGGTATTAGTCTCAGATCCTACATAGAAGTCTGAGTCTATTTATTCAAAGCTAAGGAATACTAACCTCATCCCCATCATGTGACGACATGAACCATTGTACACAAACCATGGCTTAATGTCTTCATACACTATTCTACTAAAACAATTAATAAAAAATCATTCATTCTCAAACTTCTCAACAAAACCATCAACTTAAGTTGATAATGATACCTGTCTCTTTGTAAGTTCTCTCACATATTCCTAGTTTTATTTTGGACAAAGTTATGGATGAAGTGTCCTAACACTTTTCAATCCAATGACCACTCATACCACAATGAGTGAATTTTTTTTGGTTCCTATCCTAGAATTGCAGTCCTTTCTTGTCATTCTCCCTATTATTATTTGAGAAATGACCTTTGGTTCTTGCCTCGGTTTTTTAATTCTCTTGCAAGGATTGTATCTTTGAACTTTTTTCCATACAATGGTTATCAAATCTACAAAAAACACATGGATACATAGACCATAAGTTTGGTGTTAATGGACCATCCTTCCAACGATTAAGGAAAACATTGGAGTAATTACCAATGGGAGAAAATTTGTATCAATAAAGATAAGAGATGTATGACCATTAGAAATATAAGAGATGCATGGACCATTTTTTCTCACTTTTGGCTCATTTAATTGTATATTTGCATTCTCTTTAATATTTTGTCTAACCATCATTAATAATGTAATTACACTTGTAGGTACCAAGTGGACTCTTTTCATAGACTATAGAGTTTGAACAAGATAACAATGAAAAATGGATATCGGCTACATCATGTTGATGACCTATTAGAGTAACTTAGAGGATCACAATACCTCACTAAGACATTTGACATTAGGATAGGATGTCATTAGGTTCTAATACACCCTAATTATGTTTGGAAGACAACATTCAAATCCAAAAAATGATTTTTTTTTAATTTTTAGTGATGCCTTTTGGTCTTACTAGTTCCCAAATGACATTTATATCATTGACGAATGATGGGCCCATATGATTCTTGAACCAATTGGTGTTGGTGTACTTTGATAAGATCTTGATTTTTACAAAATCACGCGATGGCGAGATTCAACAAGTTCATTAAGTATTACAAATAATTTGAAGACACAAGTTGTAGATAATCTTGTCCAAATGATTATATCCCATTACATTTATTTAGTATCCTTGTTTGTCATTAGCATACATTGATTTTGAATGGATCTCAAAAAAGGTTGTAGAGAATTGTCCCATACACAAGAACATTATAGGTATTCGTAGTTTCATGGGTATGGTGAACTTCTATAGATATTTTTTTTCAACCTTCTCTCACTAATATGGCCACTCAATTAATTTTTTAGGGGAAACAAATAAACAAGTTTTCTCATATACGAGGGGCATCACATTGATTTTTAATGAAAACTCGGTGATGTAATCACAAATTCTCTAGTTATGAAAATGAACTCTAATCCATTAAGCATGGATGATTTTAAGGATGGGAAATTATTTTAAAATGTAGAAACCTTGGTGAATCTTACTAATTATTCATATGCCAACTACAAATGTTTGGTGACGTTTTTGTAAAAATATTCAAATTTCTATGGATTTTGTGTAGTTTTTTATAAAATTTTGGTTATTTTTAAGGTAAAATAATTTTATCTTATAGAATTTGGGCGAATCATTTATAAAATGGTGAAATTGTTTTTGGGAAAACCATGGTAAATTATCCTATGATCGAAATTTAGCCCCTAAAATCATCCTTGGTCCATTGTACAAGATATTTGATAATGGAAACATTATGTTATAGGGAAGAAAATATTGATAAATTCATACCACAATCTCCATTAGTGTTTACAGATACAAATAAAACTAGATAATGTGTGCTATATGAAGTGGGTGACTTTATTACATTAGTTTCATTTAGTTATTAAGCATAGTAAAGGAAGAGAAAAATAGGAACCTAAGTCTTTGAGAATATGGAATATATCTTTTACAATTCAATGTTCTTGAAACCAAGTGTTGAAATATGAAATGATGGACAAAATGGTACAAAAATGGAACACAATTAGCAACAATATACAACACCCTCTAGCATTGATATGAAAATCCTTAGATGTCAAATTAGTTCTTAAGAAGACACTAACATCCGACCAAATTCCGAAAATTATGATCATTGTGACTATGTGCAAAATATCATGTGAAAATGCTTAGTTATACATAAACTATATTAACTAATAATAACTTGTGGAAACAAAAATGATAACATGGACAAAAATATTAACAACAAATATCAAGGAAAATTACACAAGTCGATAACGAAATTCACCCATCTTGGGCTACATATCTGGGAGATCGCTTTATTGATGCTCAATAATGCTTAAATACGACTCCCACTTAGGACCTTTTGATCTACTTCTCAAACACATGTGTAACTATCAAAATAGAAACTGCCTCGAAAAACCAAAATGTTTGACTATAAAAACTATATACTTCTCTCAAATAGTCTCAAAGCTCAAAAAACCTCGTTAGCTTAAACTTTTGGCGCACAAAGATACAAAATGAAATCCACTCACACAAAAAAAATAACTCTAATTTCTTTCATGAAATAGTACATCTCTGCAAATGGTTAGGTGTCTGTATTTTATAGCCAAGACCGAGAGTCGATTCTGCTTGCTTGGAATATTCCATTCATTAAAAAATTAGTAAACTTAAATGGAGGTTTGTTGGTTAGATAAAGAAATAGGCGGTGTTAGCAGAATTCTTAGTGCATTTTGAAACTGTTGGCATATATGGGTGGAGGTCATGGGTTCCAATTTGTGGACCTCCCCCTTATTTGGCATTTGTTACAACTACACACTTAAATATAATAAAGTCCCATGAACTTTACAAGGGACACATAGGTTGGTTGGTTTGTGTGCTTAGTTGAAGTCATTGCTATGATCCCCCGAGGTCACGGATTCGACCCCCCTCGACCCAAAAGACTTTTGGATACCATTAGCCAACATTTAAAATGGGAGGGTGACACATGGAACCTTCTTATTCGTCAACAACACTTCCACCATACACCCAATGAGCTTCTCTACCATGTATACGGTGTTGCCACGTCATTTGTCCAGTCACCTTCCACCTTTCAACCTATTGTACTGCCACATCCCCATTCTGTACTGCCATGTTTCCTCCTTTCAGTGATTCCACGTCGGATCCATACATTTTTTACACATTCCATGTGTCATCTTCAGGGAATTCCATGTGTTCTTCCCTGTTTGAATTTTTTTCAATTGGTCAAAATATTCATAAAATCATAACCTATTCATACGACGTTTGTTTGAGGTCGTTCAAATTGAATTGGAAATATCTCACCGAGCTCTACAAAATGAAGTGATTTTGATAAGTGTTTGAGTCTATAAAATTTTTAGAGTTTCAGATGTTGCTCGATCACACCTCGCCACTGAAGAACTTTTGGACCTCCAAAAGTATGGAATACTCAAAAACTTAGTGATTATAAAGCTTCCTATGGCCTCTATCCACTTTTTTGAAATGTACTTCAACTAATATTTATCCTAGAATTGATCTCCAACTTGGAACTCCATAGTGAATCTCCATCTTGAACTCCCATCTTGGATCTCCATCTTGGATCTCTATCCTAGAACCCCATATTGGATATTCATCTTGGAACTCCATATTGGATCTCCATATTGGATCTCCATATTGAACTCCCACCTTGGGTCTCCATCTTGGAACCCCATATTGGATATTCATCTTGGAACTCCATCTTGGATCTCCATCTTGGATATACATATTGAACTCATATATTGGAACTCCATCTTGGATATTCATCTTGAACCTCGATCTTAAATCTCCATCTTGAACTTCCATCTTGATCCAGATTATTTTCGGCACGAAATGAGATCGGAGATATAATAAAGAAATTCCCAAAGATATCGCAGATATTCAATAATATAACAACAATGTATCAGAGATGCAACCATAAACATAGATATACAGTAATACATGATTTCTATTAATGAAATAAATGTACAGAGACTGTAAAATACAAAGTGAAAGACTCGATAGAATGGTGGCAGCTTATCTCTGAGAAGAGATGTGAAGGCTACTCACATTCACAAGAAGATGATTACAATGAGGCTCTGAAGGCCTTTTTACAATAACCAGCAATGCCAAAAACCCTAGACATCCAAAAACCTAACCCTAGGAGATGAAGCGCCAAAATTCATGTGGGCCCCGTTTGGGTAAGTGAGTACATCAACTTCTCGGGGTCGTAATGTTTGCATACAATCTCCATTTTAGGCGTGTGTTAGCTCGTTGGAAAGGTATCTTCGAGGAGATTCATTTTGGGGGCTCAATCATGCCTTCAACTATTATTGAGAACCTCTATCTCAAAAAACCTTCATTCCGGCCCTCAAAATGGCCCCAGAAGTTAAAACCTGCTAAAAATAGTAAATTGCCAAAATTGCCAGAAAACTATTTTGAGCCATTTCGAAAAGGTGGGTGGCCACCGATATCCACCTGGATCAATCCTCCCTCCTTAGGAAGCAATGGTATCCATTTCATTGAGTTCTTGAGGGAGAGGGAAAAGCGTTTGTTGAATCTACATCTTGGTGAGCTGCTTGTCTTGTTGGAGACGTCGCCCTGCCCAATTTGTGGAAATATGTCACGAACCTGTTGAGGTTGAGGTTTCTCAACAAGTCGAGACACATGAGAGGAAAATGTGCAGAAGGAATCTTTGCACTTTGTTGAATCCTTTTCGACCTACTTCTATTGGATAGAAGGTGCTTGGGGTAAGGCTATAGTGGTTGCAGTGTCCTTTTGTTCTCCTTTTGAATAGATTGTGAAGAAGTTGAATTTCATAGTATGCGATACTACCTTGCGACACTTTTTAGGTGGAACAGTAGTCAGAGATACCTCTGGTATTCTTTAGATATGAACCCCCAAAGTAACAATGACACTACGGGGTCAAGACTCATAAACAGCATGGCATCTCCACATATATGGTTGGCCCAAGAGAACATCACAGACATCCAGTGGGGAAATATCACATAATACCTCATCCTTGAAGGGTTGGATGCCATATGACAATCGACACTGTTGGCTGACACAGAGATCTCGTCCTTGCCGAAGCCACCTGATGTTGTATGGTTGCGGGTGTGGTGTTGTCGACAATCCCAACTATTTGATGACCTATGCTGAGATGAGGTTTTTCTGGCTTCCACTATCAAAAATAAAATGTAGTGGGGTCCCCTTCACCCACATCTATGAATGAAAAAGTCACTCCCCCTCTTCAGGATCTGTTGGTTCTTATGGTTGAATTGTTGCAGTCGCGACAATGGAAGTGGGGTCCGCGTCAATGATTTGTCCTTTACCAGTATTTTCATAATTAGATTCTAAATCAGGGTCCAGCTCCTTGTCTTTGATCTCGACCACCAATGATTGTTTTGAGCGACATTCATCGGTGTTGTGCCAGGGGATTTTGTGGAAATCACACCATTTTTCGGTGTCCTTCTTTGTCTTTCTGTGACCCTTCTTTTCCTATGTCTTGGACTGGTTTTCGGGAGACTATTTTTTAAGGTCATCTTTGTCATACTTTGGTTGTTGCGGATTTGCAGACCCAAATTCCAGTTTTTTCTGGTGCTTAAATTTCTGCTCAATTTTAACAGCATATCGATAAGCAACACCAAGTGATGAGATGTCCAAAAAATCCATTTCAATCTGGATGTATCTGTGTAGAGCCCCACGGTATTTCAGAACCAAATGTCGCTCAGAGCCTTTGATACCTAGCTTGGTGTGCAAGGTATGAAAGGTATTGGTGAACTTCAGAACTAGACGGCCCCTCTCTTGCCGCATTGTGGTCCATCTCATGTACTGGTCCTCATAGTTGCCAACAGGGTAATACTGTTCTTTTATCGCATCCACAAAAAATTCCCAAGTGGGATCGTCCCCATATATTCCAGATTCCTCTGTGGAACTTTGCTCCTAGTAAGTTTCCCACCAATGTTTGACATGAGGGAGAGATTTAAGTAGTGCGAAGGTGATTTTTTCTTTGTTGGAAAAATGGTGAACAAAGAAATAACCTTCTAGCAAAGTTAACCATTTTTCTAGGGCTTCTGCATCTATTTGTCCTTCAAATATAGGAATATCAAAATTAAATTGTACCTTGAAAGGCGAGGTGCCTCCAAAGTGGCCACTTGATAAAGAAGTGCATGATGCTATCGGAAAGCATTGAAGGATGTGGGCAAAATTCTCCATCATTTTGTCCCTCTGTCATGTGAGAGCTTGCTCAAGCAACAGATTGATACGATCGTTTTCTCCATCATTTTTCTTTTCTTCCACCATTGATGGTTTGTTGGGTGTGCGAGAGCGATTGTCTTCAAGAGAGACAATATTGAGACCCAAATTTCTATAATCGGACCTCGTCGGGGACATGCACTGAAAAAATGATCAAGAGAAACCTGCTCTGATACCACTGATCTGGATTATTTCCGGCACGAAATGAGATTGGAGATATAATAAATAAATTCCCAGAGATATCGCAGATATTCAATAATATAATAGAAATGTATTAGAGATGCAACCATAAACACAAATATACAGTAATACACAATTTCTATTAATGAAATAAATGTACAGAGACTGTGAAATACAGAGTGAAAGACTCGATAGAATGGTGGCAGCTTATCTCTGAGAAGAGGTGTGACGGCTACTCGGATTCGCAAGAAGATGATTACAATGAGGCTCTAAAGGCCTTTTTACAATAATAAAGAATGTCAAAAACCATGGACATCCAAAAACCTAACCCTAGGAGATGAAGCGCCAAAAATCATGTGGGCCCCATTTGGGTAAGTGAGTACATCAACTTCCTGGGGTCGTAACTTCTGCATACGATCTTTGTTTTAGGCGTGTCATAGCTCGTTAGAAAGGTATATTCAAGGAGATTTATTTTTGGGGCTCAATCATGCCTTGGGATATCATTGAGAACCTATATCTAAAAAAACCTTCATTTTGACCCTCAAAATGGCCCCGGAAGTTAAAACCTGCTAAAAATAGTAAATTGCCAAAATTGCCAGAAAATTGTTTTGAGCCATTTGGAAAAGGTGGGTGGCCACTGATATCCACCTATATCACATCTTGGATTTCCATATTATAACTCCATATTGGATCTTTATATTGAAACTTCATCTTGAATCTCCATCTTGAACTTCCATCTTGTATCACCATCTTGGACCTCCATCTTGAAACTCCATCTTGGATATTCATCTTGAATTTCCATCTTGGATCGCCATCTTCAACCTCCATCTTGGAACTCCATATTTGATATTCATATTGGATCTTCATCTTGGACCTCCATCTTGAATGTCCATATTGAATAACCATATTCGATCTCCATCCTATAAATCCATCTTAGATATTCATCTTGGATCTTCATCTTGAATCTCCATCTTGACCTTCCATATTCTATCGCCATCTTGGATCTCCATGTTGGACCTCCATCTTGAATCTCCATCTCGAATCTCCATTTTGGACTTGGTTATTATGGTGTTGGTCATGCCATGGGCCATCTTAGATTCATTGTTATTGTACTTCCTGATGTATCTATTGGAGCCTTTGAACGAACTTCTCATTCACTTCCTTCACTCACTTCTCTGAAATAAAAATCCAGACATGTTTCCCAAAACAATTGTATTATTTGACTTACTTCTTTACAAGGCATTAAGAATGCATCTTACATGAACATGGAATTTACATAAAATATTTAATATGTACTTAGAATAAAGAATAAATTTTACACAAAATTTAATGAACAACCACCTATACTTATTTCACTCTTTTAATAAGTATTATATCTCTTTACTTCATACAAATAATACTATTTACATCCTACTTTACAACAGTGGAAATATAATTTATAAGGAAGTTATATATGCATGCTAACTTTTCTATATACAAAGGATAAACCTTAATGCTTCATTTTAGGTTGCTTCCCCTTAATGGAATCTTCCTAATACCTATCTAGGGAAGATATAGCTAGGATTCTTGATGGACTCCTTCTAACAGTATTGGAAAAAGCCTCACAAATGTTTTTCTTTGACACTATCTATGAAATTGCCTCTAAATTAGAATCTAATAAACCACTAGATCCAATTATAGATCATCCAAGAAAACTATATAATCTCTCGTTTATGACACCAAGCACCACTCTTATGTCATGAGTATCTCTCTCTAAATATACGAGCACATGTCCATCATAAAATGAAACCCATATAACATATCTTTGATAGTTTATACTGAGAGAAAATTTAGCTTTAGCTCTAGAACAAACAACATTTGTTTTATCCCGAGAAATCCTCCCAACTTGAGATGGAATATCACATATCCAACTCCCTTCACCACATGTCTAGTATTAGTCTCAAATCCTACATAGAAGTCTGAGTCTATTTCTGCAAAGATAAGGAATACTAACTGTTTGCACTCTTTTCGTCGGTGTGTGAGCAAAAAGTGAGTGCTTACATGCCTAGTTGGGCTTTGCTAGTCATGACAGCTGTGATGTAAAGGGTTAGAAAGAAAACAACTAAACTATTAACAAGAATTAAGCAAAAACTAAATAAAAACATGAGCATGGAAATA
>ML787994.1:782058-792856 GCA_009831015.1 Picea engelmannii
GCTCTTTAGGGCACAATTAGGTCTTTGACCAGCCTCCCCACGCAGATTGAGCTTGGATTTGATGTCAAATCGACTTGGGAGCCGATCCATTAGTGGTTGGGAGGTCGACCAGCTTCATAAATGCGTCGTTTGGCAGGCGCGCGGGTTTTGTACCCCACAGCCGCACATATGCGCCCAATATATGAAGATGTTGTGCGCGCGCGCTCATTTTTAGTGGGTATGCTGCGCTTTTTGATTTTTTAGCCATTTTTGTATAGTTTTTGGCCCTTTTGCTGTGCTGTGGATTTAATCCTTGTGCCATGAATGCCTGTTTTTCTGTGTTGATGATGCGGAGTTCTTGTCGTCCTGTGCGGACGAAATTTCAGTGATAACACTAACATCATCCCCATCATGTGACAAGATGAACCATTTTCCACAAACCACGGTTCAATGTCTTCATACACTATTCTACTAAGAAAATTAATCAAAAATAATTCCTTTTCGAACTTCTCAACAAAACTATCAACTTAAGTTGATGCTACTACCTATCTCTTTGTAACTCATCTCACATATTCCTAGTTCTATTTTGGATGAATTTATGGATGAAGTTGTTATCACTCTGTAATTTTCCCAAGGCTATGGAGGAAATCACTGAGGTAACATCAAACCACTTTGGAGTCAAGGATCTAGCCCTCCAAGACTCGGAGAGGGATATCTATGTCTAATTTATCTTTGTTTTGATCAGATGTTAGGCTAGTTATAAAAGTACATAGGTTGGTTTATAAATTGGTTGGTTGGAATAGGAAGGGAGGGCCATTGGGCAATGGAGTCAAAGAGGCCTAATCCAATCAAGACAGTTTCTATAGGAAAAACTCACAGGGCGAGATAGGCACCTTTGTTGTATTCTTTGAAATTGTTGAATGATATGAAATAAAAGGTGAGGAAAGAGGATTGTATCAGAGAAATTAAGAATTCTGAAACTAACCATCTAGTAGAAAACAAATTTTTTATCGAAAGCCAGAAACAAAGTGTATTTAAAAAATAAAATTGATCGCAATATTGTATTGAATAATTCAGAAAGAAACCAATATGTGACAAGGAAAACATATTATAGAAGAGACACTTCACCAAAAAGATACGCCACAAGAATCCTAAGAATCTTGACTTGTATTACTTAAATTTGATTAAAAGAGGCTCGGTGAGTTGCTCTACAATGTTGCTCTTTCTAATAGTTCCCAACTAATCAACCCTTGTAAATTTGAATTATAAAAATATATAGAAATATTATCTCCCAGGATCAGGAGGTCTAATTCAAGAACCTCGACCAAAAATAGAAACAAATCCCTCAAAATCTTGAACTGTCTGCCATGATAGACGGGTCGAACTATTGAAAAAAGGGGTCAACTCAGACCTTCGTATCTCCCAAAATATGACATATGTGTTAGAAAGGAAAGAGGTTATTTTATATGATTCCGTCTTGAACAAAAACCCCTTTCAGTTTTTCTAAATTTACCTCCAACTCTGCAAAACAACTACCGCAATATCATGATTGTTATCACAGAGTTTGTAGCTAGGTAAAAAGGATAGAATATAGAGGCCAAACTAGCGTAACAGGAACCTAACCCACCCAATGTCACCACGATGGGGAGGTTCTTTCTCTTTAGGGAGGTTAGCCCCAGGGGAGATGTCCCCGATAACCTAGAGTTTTGAAGAGGCTAAGGTATAAAGGTCAGAGTAAAATTCCCTCTTCACAAGTCACTACCAAGATTAGATAGTTGGGCTAAACAACCAATAATGAAGTGTAGGCCCAAAAGAGAACGCCTACCTAAAACAAAGCAACAACAGCCTAATATATGCAGGTTATGATTCAGAGGGTTAGTACTTCATATTACTATATGATATCAATATATAAGCAATAGATATTGACGAGATCAATGTTTATTGATGCAACAATGAAATAATATCAATTCATCAATAAATACCAAGATGATGTAGCAATCAGTGTGTCCAATCAATCCCTTATTCAATAAATGCTTTAAACCACCATCTAATTGCCTATAAAGAAAACTTGATGCGTCAAGATGGAATAACCAAGGATGGTGTCAGCCTTATTAGGGTTAGTAGTTAGTTATGGTTTCAATTTATAAGAGTTTGAGAGTTTGTTTGACCACTATCACTTCAACGTTGGAGACCTAAGATCAGTCCCTAAGGGTAAATGGAGTCAAATTAAGAGAGGACGCAAAGGTTGAAGGAAAAAGGGTAAGGAATAGAGGGAAGGGTTCTTAAGTGATGCAATGGCAGGGCCCTAGAAACAAAACCCTAGGGGAAAGAGGCTCACTCTAGTGTTTCTTAAGCAAGGCCTCGTACTCTTTCCTCCTTCCTTAGGTTTAACTAGGAAAAATGGCTAGCATAAAAGATAAATCAAGACACGAGAGTGAGGTGAGGGAGAGTTTTGCTAAAGCAAGGCCCTATCACCAAACCCTAGAAGTAGGACGGCCCTAGGTGTAGATAACCTAGGCCTAGGATGTCTCCTCCTTCTTGACTTTTAAAGGTATGACTAACACGGGGGAAGAAGCAATAAGAGTGTAGCAATGGGTAGGCTCTTCCTTCCTTCTTCAATGGCTGAAAATTTCTCTTTTAGGGTACATGAGACAACGACCTACTTGTGTGCTTGTCCCCTAGGGTTTTAAAATCAGCAAAGTTTATAATAAATGTAAGAATATAAGACTACAACCATTCAATTAAGAAGTTTTGTAGAAAAAACACTTACATATCATGATGAAATAGGATTGCAAACCCTAGTTGTAAACCTTCCTTCAAGAGAAATGCCAAAAATGCCAAGAAATGCCTTCCTTTAACAAGTGTGCCTCACTCAAAGAGAACAAATATGCAAGTAGGGTGCAAAAATCAGATCTCACTAATGAGTGAGTGTTGTGTTATGTCAAAATGAGGATACAACTCCTCAATATATACTGTATCAATGACCTTTAATTAATTTTAGGTCATAAAAATTAGCTGGCAAGGCTTTAAACCAAAATCATATTGTTTTTACATTAAAATGTCAAATTAAAACCCTAACTAAGTTATAATAAATGAAAATCCCCTTCAAGGGAGGCGCTTTCCCCTTTCATGGAAGACGAGGCATCCAAGAGAAAAACGTTGACCCCCAGGGGCCTCTCTAACATGCCACACTTGCCACTGCTGCCCAGTCTGCCTCCAAGAATAACCATGAAGCTATATGATTTCATGGTAAGGATGGGGGAACTTTGAGCCTTCCAAGGCCAACGTTAGAGTGAAAAGGGGTCATTCCCCCTAGGCCGGGCTCTGCCAAAGTGCCTATGGTGAAACACCCTCTTCTTCTCTAGTGAAAAACCTTAGTCAAGCAATGTCTTGTCTCTGCCCCTCTGACAGGGTCTTAGAAACCATTTGATGGGCTCTTAAGCCCCATGGAGGTCTGAACTAATCATCCCCCCATCTGTACCGGTCCAAATCGTACCTGTCCATTGGGCATGGTCCTGCACATCAAAAACTATGCCCTCCATGGGCTCATTAGTCACAGGGATCATAGCAATCTCAATCACATTTCATCATTAATATTATCAAACATATTCATAAAAACCCTAATATATCATCTAGTAGCTCAAAGATATTACAAAAACCTACAATACAAGGTTGAGGAAAAGGACAAGACACCCTATTGGGCTAGTATCCATAAGGAAAGGAAAGTTTCAAAGGGGTTTCATCCAAGCCATGTAAAATGAGGTGATGTTGCTAAGGGATGTCCAGACATACGGGTAGAGTGAGAGCCAGAGATGCATGATATTACATGTGGGTGCCTTCGTAGAAGGCGAGTTGTACCCGTCATGGATGCAATTTTTTCCAAGCCCTTTCTTGCCTTTATTCTTTTCTTTATTTGCTTTTTCTTTTTCTTTTTCTCTTTATTCAAGGACTAACTAGAGGACACTACCTTGGCATGGTGACCAGAGCTGACAGTGTTACCCACAAGTACTTTCACAGAGATGATAAGGTTGCCTCGTGATGAGACCCCCTTTCCCTTGGCCATGCAACCAAAGGTCACTGCCTTAGCGTGGTAACCAGATGATGGCAATGTCATGTTGTTAGGTACCCATGAACATAATAGGCTGGATCGTGGTGAGACCCCCTATCCTCTTGACTAGGTCTTGTTTGTTATTTTATGGGTCCCTTGTGTTTCTTGCTGAGAGGATTTTTATTACCTTCTCAAGGATCCCTGGGTGAAGCATCTCGAGGTTTTATTTCTAGGCTTTTATCTTTTACCAACTACTTTTACCTTCTGGGCCGTTAGCCTCTTCTTCCCACAAGGTAAGGTGCAACCCCACAATCGCATCATCCTAATGCCCGGACAAGGGGAATGGGACAAATGAGTGGGAGATAAGATGGAAAAGTGGTGGTATGATGGGAGTGGATGATGGCTCTTCAGAAACCCCCCCAGTGACAAGCCAAAACCCACAGGTATAGGCTTGTAAGGACACCCTGTCAATCCCCCCAATCATGGTCAAGTGGGTTAATGTAAGATCCAAGTAGTCGTCAGAGATAAAAAGAGTAAGATGCATATATCTAAAGTTTATAATGATCAAAAGTGACACATACCATGATACTTGGACCAATTACTTCATGGAGCAAGAGCCTTCTCTGATACAAGACCAGGTCGATGGTGATAGATGTTGCTACTACTGAAAAGACAAATCTGATGAAAGAAGAAAAGGATGGGCCCTCTAGGGTGATGCTCAGGTCAATCCTTCTCTTAATACTTCATGTCTAGGACATGTGGGCCTCCAGACATGATCTCGTAGTTATCCCTAGAAATCGGGGATAACATCTAGCTCCAACTCGGGGATATGTGCTCACCGTAGAGTGCATGAGAACCTCAGCATCTCTGGCATAACCTATAGACCTACTCAACTCGATAGGGGCATCAGTAACAAAATGGGGCGGTAATGCCACCCAACCATATATAGACATATATATATATATATAAAGTGAAACAATCAATATGTGAATGTAAAGAAAAGTACCTACCTTTACTCACCTGTTGGCTAGATGTTCGATGTAGTCAAACGACCAGTGTATCCAATCTAGAAACATCCCATGATACCTACCTTTGTGCTTCATCACAAACCAAAATAGTGATAAATCAAGCACAAAAATGTCATGAGTTAGAATGTATACCATATCATTTGAAATCTCAAAGTCTAACTCATGGAGGCGGGTGGGAGGGATAAAATCCTGCCAAGTCCATCTTTGAGGAAGGTACTCAATCCACTTGAAGAAAGGGTCATGAAAAGTGTTAGGTCCAAAAAACTGACTCAAAGGGCCTACCAACTAGCTGCCTAGGACATCCTCATGCTCTAAGGTCATGGAAGGGATCGACAAAGATCCAACAGGCGACTAGCAAACAACCAAGGGAAAGTTGAAAAATTGGGATAACTGACTCAAACTTGCACTATCTAATTGATTATTGGAGTCTAGGGTTTTCCTAAGAGGAAGTTCAACATAAAAACTATACTTCCCAACTATAATGGACAAGCATGGTAAAGTAATAATAGGTGGCTGGAGTGAAAAGTTATGAGAAACAAAGTTCTTACTTGTATCAAAATCCGAGTAGAGAGGTGATTGATAATCATCTTCATAAAATAAATCCAAACACTCAAAAAGACAGTCATCAAAGTCCTCAAGGTATGACCAAAAATCATCAGGAAAACAAGGTACTAGGTCATCCTTGGGTTTTTGGAGAGTATGGGTAAAAATTTCATCTCCCTGTTGCCACTGATAAAAAATAATTTACTGAGACAATTGCAAGGGCAACACTTGGAAATGACTCTCAGTGTCATAGATGGGATCCAGGTCATAACCAACTATATCCCACCTACATCTCCCAACATGCATGAACTCATCAATGTTATCAACAGTGGGGTTTGAATCATTTGATAATTCATTCTTCTCCTCCTCATTTCCTTCATCATGAAGGAAAGCATCATGAAAATCTAGGGGAGGAGGGAAACTTTCTATTTCTTCTTGTGCAGGGGCTTCATGGACTTTGGTGTTTTCAACATGTATTGTTGTTTCATTCTCATGGATTACTTCTTTATCTTTGATTGTACAACAAGGAATATCCATTTTGTTCAAAGATTTCATTTCTCCTTCATTTTCTGAATCAAGGACTAAGGTGTCATGGGAATCCTGAAGTGGAAAACAACTAACCTCATCTTCGCTCTGTTGTGTAGGAGAAACAGGTTCTTGGATGACTTCATCAGTGTGAGGAGTAGGGGTTGGCACTTCATCATCTTATTTAGGTTCTTTTTCCTTAATCACATCCTGCTAGTCAAAAACTTGTTCCCTTTTCTCTTGTGGATCTTCAGCAATGGTTTCAAGGGAAACTAGTTTTATCAAGCTGAGAGTGTCCATGGTATGGTCATTGGTTCTGGACAATGAGAGATTCTTTTCAATTCGAATGGCCATGTTGTGAGCTTCTGCAAGTGTTTCTGATTCTTATTATTTAGGAGGAAGCTCAAATGCCCTTGAAGTCCCTTAGTATAGTGATAAACGAGGTACTTGTCTTTAGGACGATGACTTTCAAGAATCTGGTAAAGCATCTTCTAGAACCTAGCCCCGAAAACTCTGACAATCTCAGGCTCTGCTTGTTTTATGCCTTCAAGACATTTCAGTAATGATTTTATATCTTCCAATTTCATAGCCCACTTTGCAAAGAATATTTCTTCAAAATGGTCGATAGATGCGATGCTGGCAGCTGGAAGATTATCATACCATCTCCTAGCCCCTCCATGCAGAGAGGTAGAGAAGATTTTCATCACCAAGTCTTTAGCCTCGTCACCGATAGGGCGGTATTGAAATAACTCCCAAAATTTTCTCATGTGATAATCGGGACTTTCTCCATCGATGCTAGTGAATCGAGGGAGCCAATTATTATAAAAGGGAGGCATTTTTCTGGGATATCCCAGGATTTTACTCATGTCCAAAGGCTTGTACTTCCCTGGATCCCATTGTGAAGTCATAGTTGGCTTCATCATTAGTGGAGTCACCAGATAGTTTTCTTGAAACTATAAAAAGAAATAGGGAAAACACCCTAGTGGAGTTGCCAGGTAAATTTGTAAGAAAATAGTCTCTGAGGCAAGTCTTACCAAAAAGATTTGTCGTTTGAGGAGAATTGACTTAGTATTCCCCGACAACGGTGCCAAAATGTTATCGCACAGTTTGTAGCTAGGTTAAAATCCTAGAAGATAGAGGCTAAACTGGCATAACAGGAACCTACCCCACCCAATGTCACTAGGATGGGGAGGTTATTTCTCTTTAGGGAGGTTATCCCCAGGGGAGACATCCCTAGTAACCTGGACTTTTGAAGAGGCTAAGGTATAAATGTCAAAGTAAAATTCCCTCTTCACAGGTCACCACCAAGAGCAGATAGTTGGGCTAAACAACCAATAATGAAGTGTAGGCCCAAATGAGAACGCCTGCCTGGAACAAAGCAACAACAGACTAATATATGCAAGCTATGATTCAAAGGTTTAGTACTTCATATTAATATCTGATATCAATATATAAGCAATAGATATTGACGAGATCAATGTTTATTGATGCAACAATGAAATAATATCAATTCATCAATAAATACCAAGATGATGTAGCAATCAGTGTGTCCAATCAATCCCTTATTCAATAAATTCTTTAAACCACCATCTAATTTCCTATAAAGAAAACTTAGTGCGTCAAGATGGAATAACCAAGGATGATGTCAACCTTATTAGGGTTAGTAGTTAGTTAGGGTTAAAATTTATAAGAGTTTGAGAGTTTGTTTGACCACTATCACTTCAACGTTGGAGACCTAAGATCAGTGCCTAAGGGTAAATGGAGTCAAATTAAGGGAGGACACAAAGGTTGAAGGAAAAAGGGTAAGGACTAGAGGGAAGGGTTCTGAAGTGTTGCAATGGTAGGGCCCCAGAAACAAAACCCTAGGGGAAAGAGGCTCACTCTGGTGTTGCTTAAGCAAGGCCTCGTGCTATTTCCTCCTTCCTTAGGTTTAACTTGGCCAAACGGCTAGCATAAAAGATAAATCAAGACACGAGAGTGAGGTGAGGGAGAGTGTTACTAAAGAAAGGCCCTATCACCAAACCCTAGAAGCAGGATGACCCTAGGTGTAGATAACCTAGGCCTGGGACGTTTCCTCCTTATTAACTTTTAAAGGTACGGCTAGTACAGGGGAAGAAGAAATAAGAGTGTAGTAATGGGTAGGCTCTTCCTTCCTTCTTCAATGGATGAAAATTTCTCTTTTAGGGGACATGAGACAATGACCTACTTGTGTGTTTGTCCCCTAGGGTTTTAAAATCAACAAAGTTTATAATAAATGCAAGAATATAAGACTACAACCATTCAATTAAGAAGTTTTTCAGAAAAAACACTTACATATCATGATGAAATAGCATTGCAAACCCTAGTTGTAAACCTTCCTTCAAGAGAAATGCCAAAAATGCCAAGAAATGCTTTTCTTTAACAAGTGCGCCTCACTCAAAGAGAACAAATACCCAAGTAGGGCGCAAAAATCAGATCTCACTAAGGAGTGAGTGTTGTGTTATGTCAAAATGAGGATAAAACTCCTCAATATATATTGTATCAATGACCTTTAATTAATTTTATGTCATAAAAATTAGCCGACAAGGCTTTAAATCAAAATTGTACTATTTTTACATTAAAATGTCAAATTAAAACCCTAACTGAGTTGTAATAAAGGAAAAATACCCTTCAAGGGAAGCGCTAGCCCCTTTTAGGGCCTATGAGGCATCTAAGAGAAAAACGTTGAACCCCTAGGGGCCTCTCCAACATGGCACACATGCGACTGCTACCCAGTCTGCCTCCAAGAACGACCATGAAGCTAGATGACGTCATGATAAATATGGGGGAACTCTGATCCTTCCAAGGCCAACGTTCCACTGAAAATGGGTCATTCCCCCAGGTCGGGCTCTGCCAAAGTGCCTCTGGTGAAATGTCCTCTTCTTCTCTGGTGCAAAACCTTGGTCAAACACTATCCTATATCTGCCCCTCTGACAGGGTTTCAACAACCATCTGATGGGATCTTCAACCCCATGGAGGTCTGAACTAATCATCTCCCCATGTGTACCGGTCCAAATGGTACCTGTCCATCAAGCATGGTCCTGCACATCAAAAACTACGCCCTCCATGGGCTCATTAGTCACAGGGATCATAGAAATTTCAATCACATTTCATCATTAATATTATCAAACATATGCATAAAAACCCTGATATATCATCTAATAGCTCAAAGATATTACAAAAACCTACAATACAAGGTTGAGAAAAAGGACAAGACACCCTATTGGGCTAGTATCCATAAGGAAAGGAAAGTTTCTAAGGGGTTTCATCCAAGCCATGTAAAATGAGGTAATGTGGCTAAGGGATGTCCATACATACAGGTAGAGTGAGAGCCAGGGATGTATGATATTACCTGTGGGTGCCTTTGTAGAAGGCGAGTTGTACTCATCATGGAAGCAATTTTTTCCAAGCCCTTTCTTGACTTTATTCTTTTCTTTATTTTCTTTCTCTTTTTCTTTTTCTTTTTATTCAAGGACTAACCAGAGGACACTGCCTTGGCGTGGTGACCAGAGCTAACAGTGTTACCCACAAGTACTTTCACAGAGATGATAAGGTTGCCTCGTGATGAGACCCCCTTTCCCTTGGCCATGCAACCAAAGGTCACTGCCTTGGCGTGGTAACTAGATGGTGGTAATGTCATCTTGTTAGGTATCCATGAACATAATAGGCTGGCTCGTGATGAGACCCCCTATCCTTTTGACTAGGTCTTGTTTGTTATTTTTCGGGTCCCTCGTGTTTCTTGCTGAGAGGATTTTTATTGCCTTCTCGGGGATCACTAGGCCAAGCGTCTCGAGGTTTTATTTCTAGGCTTTTATCTTTTACCAGCTGATTTTACCTTCTGGGCCTTTAGCCCCTTCTTCCCACAAGTTAAGGTGCAACCCCACAATCAGATCATCCTAATGCTCGGACAAGGGGAATGGGATAGATGAGTGAGAGATAAGATGGAAAAGTGGTGGTATGATGGGAGTGGACAATGGCTCTTTAGAAATCCCCCTGGTGGAAAACCAAAACCCACGGGTACAGGCTTGCTAGGACACCCTGTCAATCCCCCCAATCATGGTCAAGTGGGTTAATGTAAGATCCAAGCAGTCGTTAGAGATAAAAGGAGTAAGATACATATATCTAAAGGTTATAATGATCAAAAGTGACACATACCATGATACCTGGACCAATTACCTCATGGAGCAAGAGCCTTCTCCGATACAAGACCAGGTCGATGGTGATGGATGTTGTTGCTACTGACAAGACAAATCTGATGAAAGAAGAAAACGATGGTCCCTCCAGGGCCATGCTCAGGTCAATCCTTCTCTCGGTACTTCATTTCTAGGACCTGTGGGCCTCAAGACATGATCTCCTAGTTATCCCTAGAAATCGGGGATAACAATGACCAAAACAGGAAAAAATGGAAGCCTGAACAATAGGGCTCAGAGATGGATTTGATTATTCCAACTGATGAAACTTTTGTAAAATATGGGAGCGTTTATTGTTATTCAGCCGATTCTGAAGAAAAACCTCTCTTGGATTTGCAAAATTCATTCCCGCTTTCCTGGAATCTCTTTCGAAAGTGGACAATTAAAATTGGCAAAAAAAATGTTTTTTTTTTTAATTTGGCAAAGACAGTTTTGGAAAAGGGAAAGTGGTTTTCGGACCCCCCTGG
>ML787994.1:803484-842378 GCA_009831015.1 Picea engelmannii
GGGTAGTAAACTTAGGATATAGTTTTAATTTTTATTTTTATTTTAATTCATTTTTCTTTTATTATTATTTTTTTATTTATTTTATTGTTTTGTTTTTTTTTATGTTTTTATTTTATTTGTTTTATTTGATTTTGTTTTTATTATATTTTGTATTTAATGTTTTTGTTTTGTTTAATTTGATTATTTTTTTAAATTATTTTGTATTATTGTTTTTTGTTTTTATTATATGTATTGTTTTTATTTGTTTTATTTAAGTTATATATATGTTCAATAATTTAATTAATTATTCTTAGTTAGCATTCTTTTTTTTTATTTTAATATACTATTATACTAACTTAATTTTCAACCTAAACAAAGATAACCTAATTATTGATTATTGATTAATCTAATTATTTATTCATTATTAATTATCTTATTAAAATTATCTAATTAAAATAACTTTGCTAGTATAATTAGCATTAAAAAATGTCACTAAGCATTTATTATTCACCTAATGTTTTTTATCCTATGTTTGTTTATTCATGTACGGACGAAAATTGGTGGAGGGGTGAAGAAATCAAGGGTGAGGGAATGAAGGGTGAAGCAGGGTTATGAAGGATCAGGCGAAATGGATGAAGGGATAAGTGAAATCAACCGAGCCCAACAAACTAGATATCTTCATAATGAGTGCAATGACAAACAGATAGACAAAGAAACAAATCACCTATGTTTATAGGACCCTAACAGAAGTGTCAAACACTTTTCAATCGAATGATCACTCATACTGCAATGAGTGAAAATGTTCTTGTTCCTATCCTATAACTACAATCCGTTCTTATTATTCTCCCTATTCTTCTTTGGGAATTGGCATTTTCTTCTTGCCTCCTTTTTGGATGACTTGTCTTGCAACATTTTCTCTTCCAACATTTTTCCATACAATGGTTATTAAATTTACAAAAAACACATGGATACATAGACCATAAGTTTTGTGTTACTGGACCATTCTTCCCACAATTAAGGAAAACATTGGAGTAATTACCAAACCTTGTAGGAATTCCCTTTATGATAGTCTCACGAGTGGAAAATGCCTTCATTCCTTCCATGGAAGGCTCACCTCTTCTTGGATATGCTTCACATTTGATGTCTTTCCCAGAGATGGAAGGTTTTTTTGGTAGAACTAATGGATTATGAAGTATATAAACCTCTTCATTTGAAGCTTCCCTTATTTCATTTTTCTTAGATAATTTTTCATCTCCTTCTTTTCCATATCCCAATACTGCATAAATAGGTGTTCCCTCTTCCTATATGGGATTAATCATTCCTTGGCCATTGATGCCAATACCATTTCCATCATATCCCATCCTAGTTAGCAACTTAGAACCAATACCTCTAGTGTGCTTATGAAATTCACCAAAAGAAACAACTACCCATTGATGAAAAGAAAGAGAACATGATGGATCATTTGCATGGCATACCTAAGACATTTTTTGTAAACCGAATCTATAAGAAAGTCTCTTTTCCATAGGAGACTTATCCTCATCTTTTCCCTTTGACTGCTTCTCAAAGTTATGCAGCTTCTTCGATTGCTTCTCAAACTTATGTCACTTTACTTTTCCTTTACAACTAGTTCCCTTGGCCTTCTTTCGATATTCATACATTTCTTCCATCATGGTCTTTATTT
This sequence comes from Picea engelmannii, assembly GCA_009831015.1. Lineage (NCBI taxonomy): Eukaryota > Viridiplantae > Streptophyta > Pinopsida > Pinales > Pinaceae > Picea > Picea engelmannii. The sequence continues at coordinate 805,145 of ML787994.1, forward strand.
CCATGAATGAAGAAAATAATATCTCTTTAGTACCGAAAGGATTTGGATTAGAAGAACCCTCGTCTTTTGTTCAAGTCATTTCTTGATTTTGAAATGCAGGCCTCGAATAAATATTAGGAATGTACTCTTTAAATGATCCTTCACCAAGCTATGATACCAACTTGATATGAAAATCCTTAGATGTCAAATTACTTCTTAATCTTACATTAACATCTTACTTGATTAAAACATTATGATAATCTTGACTATTTGGAAATAAACATGTGAATTCCCTTATCCGAAATCCCATTAACTAATAAATAACTTGCGTAAAAATGATAGATAACACAACATAAAGTAAAAGAACTAATAAAATAAGAGTTGATGATAAAGTTCACCCCTCTTGGGATACATCTATGGGTCGACTTCCAAACAATAAGACTACTTTGTTAATGCTCAAATGCTTAATAAAATGATGACTTACAATGAAAAAATTGAACAAACCCTTGAATTATAATTCTCAATCCAAAAACTAGAAGTCACCACTAAATTCCTCTTGAAATTATGAGAAGAACGAGTACAAACTTGACTATGTTCTAAATAGGTTCCTAAAGACCCCCTTTGTAATGAACTTCTAGAAAATAGAACTCACTCTGATTTCTTGACACAAAAATCGATGCAATACACTCTCTTGGAATGCATTCCGATGTTTTCTTACAATGGAAACTTAGGTTGATTTACATAGTGGAGGTCGAGGGGTCGAACCCCATCCGACCCACTAGATTCATGTTTCACATTTATTAAAACATAAATATATATTCATTGTTTTGTTTATCCAACAATGACCGTTGGCACAAATTTTGACCTTTGGTTGTAGTTCATTGGAATATCCAAAGGTCGTGGGTTCAAATCCGTGGAAATCCCCCTTATTTGGCCTTTGTTACGACTACACAATTAAATATAATAAATCCCCTGAAATTTGCAAGTGACACGTAGCCCGACTGGTTCGAGTGCTTAGTTGAAGTCATTAGTTTTGCCCTTTGAGGTCAGGGGTTAGATTCCCCTCGACCCAAAAAATTTGTGGATATATTTATCCAACATTGGTCATTCTAAGGGTTCCATGTGGAACCTTTTGATTGGTCAACATCACTGCCACAGTACACGTAGTCAGTTTCTTTGTCATATATATGGTGCATGCCACATCATATATCCAGTCACCTACCACCTGTCAAACCACTATACTACCACATCACCCTTTTGTAATTCTGATGCAGGAGCATCACCTTCAAAGTTAAAACACAAGCATGGAGGTAAAGGAATGAGATCTCAACATGACAGAGTTTCAAATCAGAAATTAACTCAGAATTAAATCGAGTTGTTGAGATATTTTTGAAAGCAACATTTTTAAATATGTCATGTTTGTAAAGCCATGAATGACTGTAAGGGGTTGCAGGTATGGAGTGTTGACTCTTATCTGGAAATAATAGTTAGTTATTGTAATAGGAAAAAGTAGGTAACCACTAAGAGTTTTATAGGACATGTTACAGACATGATGATGAGAGATCAAGGAGCCAATCCTTAGATAGTTTTGTTGTTGTTGCATTGTAAAAGTATTGTGAAATTAGGAGATGAGATAGAGATCAGAGAGAGATCAGTAGAACAAAATAGATTAGAAGAAAGACTATGTATTTTGTTTTCATGAATGAATAGAACAGACATAATTGTCCCAAATCCTTGGACTGTGTTCATTTGATGTATAAATGAATGTTATATTCTTTATATGTTGTTTATTTTCATTTCGTTCATGTATGATTGTTTAAGATTTGATCATATGAGTTCATGATGAAAATGGATAAGTTTCAATTGTTTCTCTTCTGAAACTCATATGCAAGGTGTGCATATCGAACGCAAGGAGTGCATCGATTGAGTCTCAGATTGAATGAGAGGAGTTAAGAGAGAACCAAGGAAACTTAGACCAAATGTAAGGTGTGCACAATGTTAAGAAGTGACCAAGTGTCAAAGAACCAGAACAGAGGAATGCCAGGTGGGAGAGAAGAATTTCTTTTCAAGAAATCCTTGGCTCTGAGTTATCAAAATCCCGAGAATGCAAGGAGTGTGTAGGAAGTCCGAATCCTTTAAGGATCAAGCTAAGAATGGATAACAATTTTCATAAGTGTTGACGAGATATAAGAGCGGACTCGTAAGGAGGAGTAAAGTTTTGAATCCTTTGAAGACTGATAAATCTTCTAAGCTAGAAGAAATCAAAACCTCATGAGGAGGAGTGGCAGTGGTCGTTGGATCATTGTTTAGAAGATAAAAAATTGTTTGATCAGAGTAAAGTGCACGAGACTTAGAGCTTCTCATATTTGGGAGAGAGAGAGATCATCAAGGTTTGAGGACTTGAGATTCCCGAAGGGTGGAGAGCCGAAGTAGAGTCTCAGTCGTCTGATCAACAGGAACAGATCTGAGCCATGGGATTGTTCAAGATAAGATTCAAGCATCAGATCACCTAGGAAGAATCTGAGCCATCAGATACCATGGGTCCAAGCGAAGGAAAGGTTGAAACACCTGAATCCCAAATAGCCAAAGATACGAGAGCCATTGATCTACATGGGGACACTTGTCAATAGATCCTGAGCTCCGGGTAAACTATACTATGGTTTCAGTTTAGATCTGATATTGTCAAAACTCAAATATTTGAAGTAAATATAGACCGTCAGATCTAAAGGATACATGGCATGAATCCATGAACTTCGGGTAAAGTCCTGAAGTGATTCAGAGCCATGGGATTTAAGATAGATGTGGCATAAATCCATGTACTCTGGCTAAAGACCCAAAGTAATCCTTGACCATCAGATCAAGTGGATATGCATCAGTCGATTATAGCCTTCGGTTAAAGGGCATTGGGAAGAAGGGGGAAGTTTGAGATTTGAGATCTCAGAATTTTGAAGACTCGAAGGAGATATCGATCGTCAATCGAGAAGGGGGATAAAGGACCGTTGATTTGAGTTGAAAGGTCAAACACTCAAAGCGGAAGTAGGATCGTTGATTGATAAGGACAAGTGTCTACAGATCTTTAGGTCTGGGAGGTTGAAGTATGGAGGAAAGTAAGGTTTGAGAATTCAAATGTCCAAAGTCTGGAATCACGAAGAGATCCCAACTTTTGATAAAAAAGGGGCAGATCTGGTCCACATATTTGAAAAGCGTAGATCTGAACTATTAGTTCATATAGTATCATCAATATCATGATATCGATGATCCTGTAGCATTGCGGGGACAAGAGTTGCGTGGAATTTAAAATATTAAGGGAAGGCCGCAATCCATACTGTGGTTTTTCCAAGAGGACACATGGAGGTTCGAGGAGAATTGCGAGCCAATAAAAAGTTTGATCCCAAAATGCCATTGGCCACACCTGCAATCGCATGGTCACAAGGAGGCACTACCCAAGGTCATATCAAGAGGGGGCTTATCAGAAAAAGAGCTAACACTCAGTGCTATTAGACCTACACCAAGGAGATGAAAGGGCTTGTGTTAAGATATAGAAAGGAACCATTTAAGGTTCCAAAGAGTCACTTGACTCAAGAATCGAATAGCCTTGATTGAGAGTTCGTGCATCCGTATGGGGGAGTAGGGGGGCTGCACCATCGTATTAGAGCTTGATATTGAGTTTGTTTGTAGACGTTAGAAAAAAGAGAGAGGAGACGAATTTGTATCAATCGTGGTATCAATAAAATTTGATTTTTGTTTGTAGGTGACGGAGTGGAATCATGCCACCCAGAAGGCATAGAGCAAATGTAAAAATGGAAGAAAAAATGAGGCTACTCTAAATGAGAATGAATTCCATGGAAACAACTCAGAGAAGAGCACCGGACGCTGGAGATATCAGTGAAGATGAGAGAAAAGAAGAAGAGGATGAAGAAAATGTAGCAGAGGATGCTGCACAGGATTGCTTAATAAAATTCGTTTTAAATATAGGATCTAGAGCAAGAATAGAGGTACCAATGTATGAAGGTAATTTTGAAGTTGAATAATTGTTAGATTGTGTACGTTCTATGGACAAATACTTCGATTACGAAGATATTTAAGAAGACAAGATGATGAAGCATGCAGTGACAAGACTGAAAGGTCATGCAACGTTATGGTGGGATGAACTGCAAGACGAACACAAGAGCAATGGTAAGAAGAAATTTAAGAACTGGGATAGGATGGTAGCCAAGTTTAAGGCTAAATTTATCCCGAAGGATTACCAAATCAATATGTTCAGAAGATTTCGAAACCTCAGAAATAAGAGATTATCAGTGAAGGAGTACACTGAGGAATTTTAGAGACTGAAAATCAGGGATGGACAGAAAGAGAATGAATATGAAAAAACAGCCAGATATAACAATGGGATGAGATATAAAATACAAGAGGAAATCGTCATGATGTTTGTTAGTAAAGTCGAGGATGATTATAATTAAGCCTTGAAAGATGAAGAGAAATAGGCCAGGAAACAAAACCAATGAAGCAGAGGAGGAAATTCAAGCAGATGTAAGGGAACCAACAAAAATAAGTTCCATAAGCTGAAGCATGAAGCTGACAAACAACATAGTCACCATGAGAAAGGTAGAAGTTATAAACAAGGACAGCACGGTGGAAGAAGCTCTTTTCCAAAGTAAAAGGAAGAGGAAGAGCCAGAGGAGGCATAGTTAGATGTTATGCGTGTGGAAAGCAAGGGAAAAAGTCTTGAGAATGTCTTCAGAGAAAGAATGAAGGAGGAGGTGAAGCACACATTGTTTAAGCACAAAAAGATGTGGAAGCAGAAGCAACAGAAGAAGGAAAGAACCTCATGATGAGGAAGATTCTTGTTAAGCCAGAGGAGGTAGAGGAACTAGTTCAACGAACAAGTCTATTAAGACTTTCTTGCAAGGAAAAATACAGAGTTTGCAAGGTGATTATAGATAGTGGAAGCACTGACAATATAGTATCCACAGAGACGGTGGAGAAGCTGGAGTTGAAGACAACTGCATATCCAAACCCATACAAGGTATCATGCTTGCAAAAAGGACATCAAGTAATGGTAAGTCAACAATGACAAGTTGAATTTAAAATAGGAGGTTATAGGGAAGAAATATTGTGTGATGTAGTTCCTATGGATGTCTGTCATATTTTATTGGCGATACCATGACAGTTTGACAGAAACATTATTCATGATGGAAAAAAGAATACTTATAATCTAGACAAGAATGGTAGGACACATTTGTTGTTACCCATATAAGACAAAGAGAATAAGAGGGAACCTATTTCAATCATACTTCTCATGAGTGGGGCGAAACTCTTGAAGGAATTCAAGAAGTAAAAATACATATAGTTTGTTGTAGTGAGGAAGCCTAGATTTATCCTTACAAATATGTCTGTGGAATAGTTTCCTGTAGAAATCTAGGAACTGATCGAAAACTTTGTTGACATAGTAGTGTATGAGTTACCTCACACATTACCACCCATTAGGAGTATAGGACATCATATTGACCTTATTCCAAGAGATAGTTTACCAAACAAAGTAGCTTAAAGGTTGACACCCAGAAAGAATGAGGAAGTCAAAAATCAAGTCGAGGAGTTGTTGGATAAAGGTTTATTCAGGGAAATCCTAAGCACATGCGCAATACTAACTGTGTTAAGTACAAAGAAGGATGGAGGATGGAGAACGTGTACAGATTCCCGAGCCATCAACAATATAACCATTAGGTACATATTTCCTTTACCGAGGATGGATGATTTGATGGATTGTTTGAGTGGATAAAGATATTTTTCCAAGATAGACTTGAATAATGGATATCATAAAATAAGAATGAGAGAGGGTGATGAATAGAAAACAACATTCAAGGAAAATGAAGGATTGTTTGAATGGATGGTCATGCCATTTGGGTTGACAAATGCACAAAGAATATTTATGATATTGATGAATGAAGTGTTTAAAGACTTCATAGGAAACTTTTTCATAGTATATCTACATGACATACAAATATTAAGTAAGACAAAGGGAGAACACTTAAGACATCTAACATCAGTGATGGAAAAGTTGCAGGAGGAAAAGTTGTTGATAAATCTGAAGAAAACACTTTTATGAAGAAGGAACTCATATATTTGGGTTTTGTGATTTCTTCAAATGAATTGAAAATGGATCCAGAAAAGGTGAGAGAAATCATAGAATGGACATCACCAAGCAACATATTTGAGGTAAGAGTTTTTCATGGGTTATAAAGTTTTTATAGAAAGTTTATCAGAAAGTTCAATGATATATGTGCACCCATGATGGACACTGTGAATAAGAAGCACAAGTCCTTTAGTTGGACAGAGGAAGATGAAAAATGTTTCAAAGTGTTGAAGGATAAAATCATAGAGAAACCAATTATGGTCTTGCCACATTTTGGAAAAACATTTCAGGTGAGATGTGATGCAAGTGGATTAGCTATTAGAGTAGTATTGAGTCAGGATAATAGGCCAATTGCTTATTTCAGTGAGAAGTTGAATGACACCAAGAAGAATTATTCTACACACGACAAAGAATTTTATGCAGTGATTCAAGCTTTGAAGAAGTGGAGACACTATCTAATTCCTAAAGAACTTGTCTTGTACAATGATAACCAAGCTTTGCAATTTATTACTAAACAATAAAATTTGAATCAGAGACATGCAAAATGGGTAGAATTTATGCAGAATTTTACTTTTGATATTAAACATATTGTTGGAACTGCTAATAAAGTTGCAGATGATTTTAGCATGAGGATTTTAATTGCACATGAATTCCAAATGGAGACCTTAGGTTTTGAACACCTCAAGGAGATGTATAAAGAAGATGCAGATTTTAAGGAAGCTTATGAGGCATGAAAGAATCCTTTGTTGGGAGATAGAATCCCATGGACTGAATATTTGATCCGGGAAAGATTATTATTCAAGGGAAGCCAATTATGAATATCGATATTCTCAATGAGAGATAACCTAATGAAAGAAAAATACAGTGGAGGTTTAGCTAGACATCTTGGTCAATATAAGACATTTACATACCTGTGTAATTCATATTATTGGTCGAGCATGAGCGCAAAAGTGAAAGGGTTTGTAAGAAAATGCATAATTTGTCAGTATGCAAAAGGAAGACAACAAAACATTGGTTTTTATCAACCATTACTAATTCCAGAAAGGTTGCGGGATGCAATCAACATGGATTTTGTTTTGGGATTGCCTAGAACTCATAAAGGGAGCGATTCCATATTTGTTGTGGTGGATAGATTTTCAAAAATGGCATATTTCATACCATGCCAGAAGACAAACGATGGTACACATACAAACAATTTTTTTTTCAAAGAAGTAGTGAAACTACATGGATTGTCGAGGAGCATAGTCTCAAATAGGGATGCCAAATTTGTAGAACACTTTTGGAGGGCTCTATGGAAGGGGTTGGGGAAAAAATTGTCCATTAGTTCAACATATCACCCTTAGAAATATGGACAGACTGAAGGAGTAAACAGGAGTTTGGGAAACTTGTTGAGAAGTTTAGTCACTAAGCAAGGTCAGCAATGGGATCAGATTCTGGCACAAGCATAATTTTCATTCAACAATTCAGTGAATGGGAGCACAGGGAAAAGTCCATTTGAAATTTTGTATGGTATACAGCCAAGAGGGATTACAGAATTGAGAGATCTAAATCAAGATGAGTTCAGAAGTGATGGAGCAAAGGATTTTGCAACAAAAATGCAGAAACTCCATGACAGAGTCAAAGAACAGCGATGGAACAATAACTTGAAATATAAGAGCAAATTTGATCAAAAGAGGAGAGAAGCTCAATTCAAAGTTGGAGATGAAGTTTTATCTCATTTGAGAAAAGAGAGGTTTCCAAGGGGAATGTATAACAAGTTGAAGATGAAGAAGATAGGACCATGCAGGATTCTCAGAAAATTCACAACTAATTTTTATGAAATTGAGTTGCCAGAAAATGTTGGGATATCATCGATATTCAATGTTGCATACTTGTATCCTTACAAGAGAGATGAAGCAGAAAAATCAGATGATCAGAAATAACTTCAGTGGGAAGAACAATTGCCCATAGTAGAAAAAACTCAAATGGAGAAAATCATTGAACAAAGAGATGGAAAGAAGACCAGGAGGAGGACATATCTTCAATATTTTGTGAACTGGAAAGATAATCTAATGGAATATGCAAGTTGGGTCACAGAAATAGATATTTTGAAGCATGGAAAGACAATGCAAGAGCTCATGGATAGGATTCCATGAAACTTTTAACCACAGGAGTATGATGTAGGAGCATATTTTTCAAAGTCAAAACACAAGCGTGGAGGCAAAGGAATGACATCTCAACATGATAGAGTTTCAAATAAAAAATTAACTTAGAGTTAAATTGAGTTGTTGAGATATTTTTGAAAGCAACATCTTTAAATATGTCATGTTTGTAAAGCTGTAAAGGACTGTAAGGGGCTGCAGATATGGAGTGTTGACTCTTATCTAGAAATAGATGTTAGTTATTGTAATAGGACAAAGTAGGTAACCACTAAGAGTTTGATAGGATAGGTTACAGACAGGATGACGAGAGATTTGGGAGCTGGTCCTTAGATAGTTTTGTTGTTGTTGCATGAAATTAGGAGATGAGATAGAGATCAGATAGAGATCAGTAGAACATAATAGAGTAGAATAAAGATTATGTGATTTGTTTTCATGAATGAATAGAACAGACAGAATTGTCCCAAATCCTTGGACTATGTTCATTTGATGTATGAATGAATGTTATATTCTATATATGTTGTTTATTTTCATTGCGTTCATGTATTATTATTCAAGCGTTGATAATATGAGTTTGTGGTGAAACTGAATAAGTTTAAATTGTTTCTCTTCTGAAAATCATATGCAAGTTGTGCATCTCAAATGTAAGGAGTGCGTCGATTTAGTCTCGGATTGAATCAGAGAATTTAAAAGAGAACGAAGGAAAATTAGACAAGGTGCAAGGCGTGCAGGGCATCAAGAAGTGACCAAGCGTCGAAGAACCAGAACAGAGGAACGCCAGGTAGGCGAGAAGAATTTCTTTTCAAGAAATCCTTCGATCTGAGTTATCGAAATCCATTGAACAGAAGGAGTGTGTGGGAATTAGGTGATCCATATGGATATCGGTGGCCACCCACCTTTTCCAATTGGCTCAAGACAGTTTGCTGACAATTTTGGCAATTTACTATTTTTAGCAGTTTTAACTTCCGTGGCCATTTTGACAGCCTAAATGAAGGATTTTTGGGATCAAGATCCTCAATGATAGACCAATGCATGATTGAGCCCCCAAAATGAATCCCCTCGATGATACATTTCCAACGGGCTATCACATGCCTAAAACAGAGATTGTATGCAAAAGTTACGACCCTGGGAAGTTAATGTACTAACTTACCCAAATGGGGCCCACATGACTTTTGGCGCTTCATCTCCTAGGGTTAGGTTTTTGGATGTATAGGGTTTTGGGAATTCTTTTTTATTGTAAAAAGGCATTTAGAGCCTCATTTTAATGTTCTTCTTGCGAATGAGTGCAGCTGTCACATCTCTTCTCAGAGATAAGCTGCCAGCATTCCAACAAGCTTGTTTCCGCTGCATTTTACAGTTTCAGCTTATTTCATTATTGAATAGAAAACCAGTTTTATTGTATCTCTGTTATTGTTTGCTAAGAATTTGTTAATAATTTGTATTCATTTTGTTCTTCTCATAAAATCCGGATCAGTGGTATCAGAGCAGTCTGCTCCTTGTCGTCTTAATGCATGTCCCCAACGAGGTCAGAGTACAAAGAGTTGGGTCTTGAGATTGTTTCTCTTGAGGAAAAAATCTCTCGCACGCCCAAGAGACCTCTCATGGAAGGAGAAAATAAAGATGACAGGACATGAGATCCTTTCAAACTGTTGACTGAGGAATCCCTCATGCAACAGAGGAACGAGATGATGGATAGTTTTGCGCAAATCCTTCGGCGGCTACCAATAGGCGACACATATTCTTCGAATGGAGGCATCACCACCTTCAAGGTACAAATAAACTTTGATATTACTATATTTGAAGGTCGGATAGACGCAGATGCTGTAGACAAGTGGTTGAATCTGCTAGAAGGGTATTTTTCTGTTCATAACTTCTAGAATAGAGAAAAGATTACTTTTTCACTCCTCAAAGTTGTTCCCCATGTCAAATATTGGTGGGAAACATTCAGTGAGAAACAGGAAATAGAGGAAACCTCATTATTTTCAGTCACGGCCACCTGGGAATCCTTCAGGGATGCTATTAAGGAACAATACTACCTTGTCATAAGTTACGACGACCTATATACCAAATGGACCACACTGCGGCAAGAAAGAGACCAAGCAGTGCCAGATTTCACAAATATCTTCCATACCTTGCGCACCAAGTTGGGTATCAAAGATTCAGAGTGACATATGGTACTTAAGTATCATGGTGCTCTACATAGATACATCCAGACTGAAATGGAATTTCTGGACATCTCATCGTTTGGCGCGGCCTACCGATATCCTGTCAAAATCGAGCAGAAGCTCAAAACAAATATGCGAAAATTTGGGCCAGGGAACCCCTCACAACAAAAGCTAGGAAAGGGCAGCCCCAACCCATAGAACAAAGGACAGAGAAAATATGGATAGTATCAGGACTACCAGTCCAATCCGCAAGTAAAGAAGAACACTGGAAAGACAAAAAAAGATACCGGGAAGTGGTGTGACTTCCATAAGAGCCCTTGGCATAACACTACTGACTGTCACTCGAAATAGTCGTTGGTGGCCGAAGTGAAATCCTCTGAATCAGATGCAGATTCTAACTCTAAGCCAGAACCAAAAAGGGGAAGACGGATCATTGACGTGGAACCCAGTGCCACCGTTTCTACCACCAAGCTCCAGCCTGGTGAACCAGATGAGCCAGAAGAAGGAGAGTGCCTCTTCCATTCACAAATGTGGGTAAAAGTCACCCCACTACACTTCATTGCTGATAGTGGTAGCCAGAAGAACCTCATCTCAACAGAGGTCGTCAAGCGGCTGGCCCTGCCAACAACACCGCACCCACAACCCTACACCATTGGATGGCTCTGCCACGGAAGAAATCTCCACGTCAGCCAACAGTGCCGACTGTCGTATGGCATCAAGCCCTTCAAAGACGAGGTATTGTGTGATGTTTCTCCTCTCAAAGTTTGTGATGTTCATTTGGGCCAACCTTATTTGTGGAAATATCATGCTATATATGAGTCTAGGCCTCGTAGTGTTATTATTACTTTGAACAGGAAATTGTATAGGATACCCGAGGCAATCCCACCTAGTGATATTTCCTTGATCTCTGCTAAGCCATGCAGGAAGGTCATCTCTCAGATGAGGAAGTTTGTCTTCTTCGTGATTTGCTCTCAGAATAAGTGAAATATCACAGCCACATCCAGGATCTCTACGACCAACCTCTCCACACAGAAGAAGCAAGTAGATAAGGTCATGGAAGAATACTCGGATATCTGATCCTCACCTACAGGGGTACCTCTGCACTGCCAGGTCAAGCACCCCATCGATCTAACCCTCAACGCACCACTTCCCAATGAGCTAGTCTATTGTCGCTCTTTGTTAGAGAATGAGGAGATCAAGCGACAGATCTAAGAACTTCTCCACAAGGGCCACATTCACACCATATCATCACCTTGCGGGAGCCCAATCATGCTGGTACAGAAGAAAGATGGAACCTGGCGACTCTGTATTGATTACCAGGCTCTGAATAAAATCACAGTCAGAAACTAGTACCCGATTCCTCGAATCGATGACCTCCTTGATCAACTCACGGGGGCCAAATACTTTAGTAAGATTGATCTGAAGTCTGGCTACCACCAGGTCCCGATAGAACATAAAAATGTATGGAAGACTGCCTTCAAGTCAAAGGAAGGTCTTTTTGAATGGTTGGTCATGCCCTTTGGTTTGACAAATGCTCCAGCCACTTTCATGAGGATGATGGATGATATCCTGTGACCATTCACCAATACTCTTGTAGTGGTGTATATGGATGACATTCTGATTTACAACAAGAATTGGGCCGAACACTTGCAGCATATTCAGCAAGTTCTACACACCCTGCGACAACACAAGCTATATGCCAACTTGGAAAAATTCTCCTTCGGCATGGATAGGGTCCATTACTTGGGCTACATCATTGATCGACATGGCGTACATGTGGATCTAGCCAAGATCCAAGTCATTCGTGACTAGCCAGCCCCAATAACACTCACTGAGCTCCGAAGCTTCTTGGGCCTTGCCAATTTCTATCGTAGGTTCATGTTGGGATTCTCCCATATTGCATGGGCCCTCAGCCAAATAAACAGGGGTGGTGGTAAGGCAAAATTTACATGGGGTCGGTCCCAACAACAAACGTTCAATGATCTCAAGCAGCGCTTGTTCTCAGCCCCAGTAATTTCACTACCATACCTACAACATCCCTTTGAGATCGAGACAGATGCTTCAGAATATGTTGTGGGTGTCATTCTCACTTAGCATGACCACCTTGTGGCCTGTCATAGTGAGACACTATCATATATTGTCCATAAGTACCCTACTTACGACAAAGAAATGTACTCCATTTTGCAAGCTTACCGCTACTGGAGTCATTACATTCTTAGGAAGGATACAATCATCCACACTGATCATAATCCACTGCAGTTCATGCAGACAAAAGGAAAATTGCAGAATGACCACCATCAAAAGTGGTCCACATACTTGCAGCAATTCCACCTCAACATCAAGTATAAAATAGGAAGCACCAATCGTGTCGCTGATTGCCTCAGCAGACTGCCACTTGAGACACTCACCACGGTGCTAGACTCTTGTAGCCATGAGACATCTAGATGGCCCCAAATATATGAGACAGACCTTGACTTCACCACCACCTACTAAATGTTGGGTGCGAACACAGTTGTCGATAATTTCCATCTTCAGGATGGGTTGTTGTGTCGTCTAGGCCATATATGTGTTCCATCAATTGAGTGAGCGAAGATGATCTGGGAAGCCCACTACAATCATTTGGCAGGACACTTCGGCATCAAAAAGACAGTGGTGATGCTACAAAAATATTTCTACTGGCCGAGACTTCAACAGGAGGTCAACAAGTATATCAGGTCTTACACTGCCTGCACTATTGCCAAACCGACCACTAAGAAACAGGGCCTGTACACCCCTCTTCCTACTCCTGACAGGCCATGGGAATCCATCTCAATGGATTACATGTTGGGCCTCCCATCCACCAAGCAGGTAAATGACTTTGTTTTTGTGGTTGTTGATCGCTTTTCTAAGATGGAAATTCTGGTTGCCTGCAAGAAGAGCATCACACTAGAGGCCACTGCCAATCTCTTCTTTGAACGAGTCTGGGTACATTTTGGAATCCAAAAAACCATTATCTCATATCAGGATAGTATATTTCTCATCACATTTTGGTCGAGCCTCTAGTCATTGCTGGACACCAAGCTCACCAAATCCACAACCTTCCACCCCCAGACAGATGCCCAAACTGAGGTTGTAAATCGAATGATTGTGCATATCCTTCACATGTATAATTCAAATCACCCTCGCACATGGGATGACAGCCTTCCCTATGTCTATTATAGCTACAATCGAGCCCTGCATATCTCAACCGGCCACAACCTCTTTTATGTGGGGTTGGGATTCCAACCATTGGGTCCCATAGATGCTACACTTCCCCTTGCAGTCACCTCGACCGACTCATCTCCTGCTCCAACTGAAGCTGACAAAGCCACCCAATTCATTGAGAAGATCCAGCACATCGACCAACAGGTTCAGGATATCCTACAAAAGTCCAATGACAAGTATAAACAACGCCATGATCAACATCGAGTGCCACATAAGTTCCAGGTGGGCGAAAAAGTTTGGTTTCACTTGCAGAAAGAACGCCTTACAGGACCCCATCGGAAGCTTCACCCACTCCATTATGGGCTATACACTATCACCAAGGCCGTGGGGGATAATTCTTTTGAGCTCAAAAATCATCCTTTCCTTGGTCTGCACCAAGTGTTCAACGTGGATCTTCTTTGCCCTTATTTCCTACCATTATTGGACACCTCAGAAGTAGCAGAACAAGTGACACCAACAGAGCTCAACCCCAACTACATACAATAGGAATCCAATGATCAAATTGTGGACACACAGATCAAGGGCACTTGACAACAAATGATCAAACTTTATCGAGTCGTCAAAGCAGGGCAGCTCCTGCACCAAGGCAAGTGGCTCACCCGGGGCCAACTTCAGCAGAAATTTCCTCATCTAATGGGGGACCTCAATGCAATGGATACCATTGATTCCTAAGGAGGGAGGATTGATCCATATGGATATCAGTGGCCACAAAAATTTTACTATTTTGGCAATTTACTATTTTTAGCAGTTTTAACTTCTGGGGCCATTTTGAGGGACTAAATGAAGTTTTCTTGGGATTGAGCTCCTCAATGATAACCAAAGGCATGATTGAGCCCCCAAAATGAATCCCCTCTATGATACCTTTCCAAAATGCTATCACATGCCTAAAATGGAGATCGTATGCAAAAGTTATGACCCCGGGAAGTTGATGTACTAACTTACCCAAACGGGGCCCACATGACTTTTGGCCCTTCATCTCCTATGGTTAGGTTTTTTGATGTCTAGGTTTTTTGGAATTCTTGTTTATTTTAAAAAGGCCTTTAAAGCCTCATTGTAATGTTCTTCTTGTGAATGATCTCATCCGTCACATATCTTCTCAGAGATAAGCCACCACCATTCCAGCAAGCTTGTTTCCACTGCATTTTATAGTTTCAACTTATTTCATTATTGAATAGAAAGCCAGTTTTATTGTATCTCTGTTATTTTGTGCTAAGAATCTGTTAATAATATATATTCATTTCATTCTACTCATAAAATCCAGACCAGTCGGAATCCTTTAAGGATAAAGCTCAGAAGGGATAACACTTTTCATAAGTGTTGACGAGATCCAAGAGTCGGACTCGTAAATAGGAGAAAAATTTTGAAACCTTTTAAGACTGATAAATATTCTAAGTGGGAAGAAATCAAAAGCTCAGGAGGAGGAGCGACAGTGGCCGTTGGATCACTATGTATAAGATCAACAATCATTTGATCAGAGTAAAGTGCATGAGCCTTAACACTTCACACATTTGGGAGAGAGATCTCATCAAGGTTTGAGGACTTGATATTTATGAAGGCCAGAGAGCCGAAGTAGAATATTTGTTGTCCGATTAGTAGGAATATATTTGATCCATCAGATTGTTCAATATAAGCTTCAAGTGTCAGATCACCCAGGGTGAATCTGAGTCATCGGATACCATGGGTCCAGGAGGTGACAAGGTTGAAACACCCAAATCCCGAGTAGCCAAAGATCCGAGAGGTGGCGATTTGCACAGGGACACGTTTCAACAGATCGTGAGTTCTGGGTAAAATGTAGTGGGGTTTCAGTTGAGATCTGAGATTTTTGAAACCCGAAGATCCAAAGTAAATCTGGACTGTTAGATCTAAGGGAGACATGGCTTGAATCCGTGAACTTCGGGTAAAGACCCGAAGTGATTCAGAGCCGTGGGATTTAAGAGAGACGTGGAATAAATCCATGTAATCTAGGTAAACACATGAAGTAATCCTTTACCTTCAGATCAATTAGAGAAGCATTAGTGGATTATATCCTTCAGATAAAAGGCATTGGGAAAAAGGTTGAAGTTTGATATTTGAGATCTCAGAAGTCTGGAGACTTGAAGGAGATCTCGACCATCGATTGAGAAGGGGGCTATAGGACTGTTGATATGAGTTGAAAGGTCAAACACCCGAAGAGGAAGTAGGACCATTGATTGATCAATACAGGTGTCTATAGATCGTCAGCTCTGGGAGGTTGAAGTACGAAGGAAACTGAGGTTTTGATATTTCAAATGTCCGAAGTCCGAAATTGCGAAGAGATCCCGAGTGTTCATCAAAAAGGGGAAGATTTGGTCTATAGATTTGAAAAGTTTAGATATGAACCATCATTTCAGACAATATCGTCAAGATCATGAGATCGATCATCCCATAGCATTGTGGGGACATGAGTTGTGTGGACTTTAAAATATTGAGGGCGGCTTACAATCCATACCGTGGTTTTTCTAAGAGGACACATGGAGGTTCAAGGAAAAATGCGGGTTGAAAGGCAGTTTGATCCCAAACCACTCTTGGTCGCACCCACAATTGTGTGGTCACAAGGAGGCACCGCACAAGGTCATATCAAGAGGGGGGTTATCATAAAAATAAATAATGCTCAGTACTCTGATATTTCATAGCAGAGCGAAAGGGAAGGTCGTAGGTGCTATCAGACCTGTAGCAAGGAGCCAAAAGGGTGTGTGTTAAGGTACAAAAGGGAACCATTTAAGGTTCCAGAGAGTCACTTGACTCAAAAATTGAATATCCTTGACTAGGAGGTCATGTAGCCCTACGAGGGAGTAGGGGGTTGTGCCAACTTCGATTCTCCATCCTTTCAGTGATGTCATGTGGCATCTGTATAGTGTCTACACAATCCACGTGTCGTCTTTTGGGTCTTCCATGTGTCCTACCATGTTTCAATTTTTACTTGTTGGTCATAATATTAAAAACATCATAACTTATTCATACGATGTCCATTTGAGGTTGTTCAAATTGTGTTGGAAATCTCTCATCGTTCTCTATGCAATGAATTCAAAAACAATATTTGAGTATGTCATTTTTTTAGCATTCCAGATCCTCCTGGATCAAGCATGAGCACAAGGAATATGGGTATACTATTATATTTTACGAGCATTCTTAAAATAATATTTTCCTTGGTTTATCTTCTCTCCCAATCTTGAATTGATGCTACTGGGTCTGTTGGCTTAGTTTTGTCTCCACATGCAATTGACCAAACGTTGTACCCTTCCATTGTACCCAGTATATATGGTTGATTTTGAATTCTTGAATGATACTATTTATTGCCTTTATGAATTGGTTGTACATGTAAGTGACCCTATAAACTTTTGGATTTTGGAATTCATTTTTCTAACTCAATTGGTCACATTGGAGTGATGAAGATAGTAGGAAAATTGCAGCTGTTATCACTGAAATTTCGTCCGCACAGGGCGACAAGAACTCCGCATCATCAAAACAGAAAAAAGTCATTCATGGCACAAGATTAATTCCTCAGCATTGCAAAAAGGTCAAAAAACTATACAAATGACCCAAAAAATTGAAAGGCGCTTTACATCATCTGGCCGCGTGCGCGCACGCGCATAACAGAAAAGTACAAAGCACGCATATGTGCGCAAGGCGCAGACCTATTGCCAAAGAATGAGTCTCTAGCAATCTCAACAGCATAACAATACAAAGAATTCCTTGAGAAAATGGTGGTCATCCATGGCTTTTTATAGCCAAGCATTGGGTTATTATGCAACCTCTTTTGAATGTGAAAAGGGGCTCTTTAGGGCACAATTAGGTCTTTGACCAGCCCACCATGAGGATTGAGCTCGGATTTGGTGTCAAATCGACTTGGGAGCCGATCCATTAGTGGTTGGGAGGCCGACCAATTTCAATAAATGCGTCGTTTAGCAGGCGCGTGGGTTTTTCGCCCCACAACCGCGCCTTGCGCACATATGCGCGCTTTGTACTTTTCTGTTACGCGCGTGCGCGCGCGCGACCAGATGATGTAAAGCGCCTTTCAATTTTTTGGGTCATTCGTATAGTTTTTTGACCTTTTTTCAATGTTGAGGAATTAATCTTGTGCCATGAATGACTTTTTTTTGTTTTGATGATGCGGAGTTCTTGTCGCCCTGTGCGGACGAAATTTCAGTGATAACAGCAGCTACATTTCTATTTCCCTAATGTAGATAAATTTTTCAAATGTACCATAGATTTTTGTGTTTCCAATTCCATTGCTAAATCATCCAATAACCATTTAGTGATGTGCACACAGCTACTTGTTCCTTTTAGACCTTTGGAGTTTGTCAATGACTATCATGGCTATCATAAGAAACCTACAACCACTCTTGACACACCAACATAAATTTATTGTTGGATACTTATATAAAATGGCTACAATGATCTCTCATAAGAAACCTACAACAACTCTTGACACACCTCATTTGTACTTCATCCTGGTTTGGTCCCATTTTATATTCCCATATTTAATAGTATCTAATCATGAATCCAAATTTATCACTCAATTTTGGAGTACACTATGGTCAACGCTTGACACTAAACTCATGTTCTCTATGACTTTCCACCCTTAGAGTAATGGAGAAATATATATAGTGAATGGAACCTTAGTTCATATATTGTGTATGTATAATATTATTCTCAACTACACCTATGATGAAAACATATAGTTCATTCAACACTCTTATAATTGAGCTTCCATAGTTCCAGAGAACATACACCTTTACAAGTCTATTTTGGTTTCCAACTTAGGATATTTTCCTTATTATCTTGGCCTCCAAGTATTTCAAACTAAGAAAAGTATTTCCATTTCCTATTCTAAGTATGCATGTGATATGTTTTTCCACTTTCACATGGAATATTCTAAACCAACCCTTTCTCCCTTCTAGTCTAGCATCAAACTTGTTAGCGCCTATAGTGATCATGAAATTCAATGTCTCTTTATATCATCTATTAGTTGGTAGCCTCTTATATTTGAATCAAACCTGTATTGATATTTCCTTTATTGTTGGTCTTATTTCCTAGAATATGAAAACACACCATGAAAACTATTGAAAAGAAAATAAAAGGATACTTTGATATGTCTGGGGTATAATTCAATTTGGGATACATTACAGTTCACTATGACTCCTTTGTTGGTTGATTTCACTGATTCAAATTGATCCAAATTATTTTCGAAACGAAATGAAGGCAGAGAAATTACAATGAAATACTCATGAAAATTGCCAGAAACATAGAAATACAACAATACTTGATTTATATTAATGAAAGAATTGTAAACGGACTATAAAAATACAGAGTGAAAGTTTCACTAGAATGGTAGCAACTTTATCTATGAGAAGAGATGTTAAGGCTACGTTCATTCGTAAGAAGATGATTAAAATTAGGTTTTAAAGGCATTTTTATGATAGACATGAATTCCAAAACCTTAAACATCCAAAAACCTAACCGTAAGAGATGAAAAACCAAAAGTCATGTGGGCCCTATTTGGGTAAGTTAGTACATTAACTTCCCGAGGTCGTAACGTTTTCATACGACCTCTGTTTTAGGCACGTGATGGCTCGTTGGAAAGGTATTTTAGAAAAATACACATTACACCATCATACTCTGACTATGTCTATAGTTTGACTATGGTGAGCCAAAAAAACAATGTTTAGGGCCCCAAAATAGACCTAAAAGTACAACAAGATGTGCTGACATGAAAACATAAAACATAATCCAATTAGATTAGGTGGGAGGCCACTAGTCTCCACCTGGAAAATGCACAGGGATTCAAACAAGCTCGAAAGTGTAGAACCCACAATTACAAAGAATTACAAAATAATGTGTTGAACTTAGAACTGACAAGAGAATCCATTTGGAAAAGGACAGTGGCCACCAATATCCACCTGAATCAATCCTCCCCCCTTATAAAGAAATGGTCTCCATTGTGTTGAGTTCCTAGGGAAGAGGGAAGGAATTTTATGAATCTAAAGATTGGTGAGATGTGTTCCTTGTTGGAGAAGTTGTGCTTCTTGGTATGTGGAATAATGTCACAAACCTGTTGTTGGCAGGTTTGAATATGCTCCAACAACCTGTTGTCTCTGGGTCTGATGGGGCATTGTGTAGGAACTATTGTAGGTGAAAAGACAATATCTTATTTCTATGTGACAATCTATTTTTGCTGGATAAAAGGTGTTGAAGATGTAGTGGTTGTAGCGGTCTTATGTGCATCCTTTGAATAGACTGTGAAAAGGATGAATTTTGCAGTATGAGAGATTACCTTGCAGAGTTGTTTTGGTGGAGAAGTAGTCGAAACTACCTCCGGTATCCTATAGAGCTTACCTCCAAGAGTAATAATGAAACTATGGGGTTTAGACTAATAGACAACATGACATATCCACATATATGGTTGGCCCAAAACAAAATCATAGACATCGAGTGGGGAAACATCACACACTACCTCATCCTTGAAGGGATGGATGCCATAGGATAGGAGGCACTCCTAGCTGACATGAATAAATTGTCCCTGGTGAAGCCACATGATGTTGTATTGTTGTGGTTATGGTGTTGTCGACAACCCCAATTATCTGATAGCCTTATATGGATGAGTTTATTCTGGATGTCATTATCAATAATGAAATGCAATGGGGTCCCCTTCACTTACATCTGTGAATGAAAGAGGTGCTTGCCCTCTTCACGATCTACTTATTATTCTGGTTGAATTGGTTTAGTCATGATAGTATCATTGGGGTCTGTGTCGATGATATGTATGTGTTCAATATTTTCTTGAATAGATTTGGAATCAGGGTTCGGCTCCATGTCTTTGACCTCAGCCACCAATGATTTTTTAGAGAGAAATTCATCGGTGTTGTGCCAGGGGATTTTGTGGAAGTCACACCACTTCCCAATGTCATTCTTCATCCTCCCTTTACTCGTTTTGTCTCAGGTCTTGGACTGGTGTCTAGAGGCGGGTGGTTAGGGGTGTCTTTACCATGCTTTGGTTCTTGTAGATTTGCAGAGTCGAATTCCCATTTGTTCTGGTGCATAAATTTCTCCTTGATTTTGACAGCATATCGATAGGCATCTCCCAATGATGAGATGTTTGGTAAATCCATTTCTCTTTGTATGTGCCTATGTAGATCCCCACAGTATTTCAGAACCAGGTGTTTCTCGGAGTCTTTGATACCCAACTTGGTTCACAAGGTATGGAGAGTATTTTTGAACTCTGCTATTGTTTGGCTCTTCTCTTGCCACAGTGTGGTCCATATCATGTACTATTCTTCATAGTTATCAACACGATAGTATTGTTCTTTCACCTCATCCACGATAAAATACCAAGTGGGATTGACCCCATATATTCAAGATTCATCTATGGAACTTTTCTCCCAGTAAGTTTCCCACCAATGTTTGACATGGGGGAGATCCTTGAGGAGTGTGAAGGTGATATTTTCCTTATTGGAAAATTTTTGAACAAAGAAATAAACTTCTAATAGACTTAACGATTTTTATAGGTCATCCACATCTATCTGATCTTTAGATATGGAAATATCAAAATTCACTAGTACCTTGAAGGGAGAGGTTCCTCCAAAATGGTAACTTTATGAATATGTGCCTATTGTTATCAGTAGGCATTGAGGTATGTGTGAACAATTCTCCATCATTTGGTCCCTCTATCGCGAGAGAGATTTCTCAAGAAACATGTTAATAGAATATTCTTCTCGATCGTTTTTATTTTCTACCTGCATCAAGGGTTTCTTGGGTATGTGAGAGTGATTTTCCTTAAGAGAGACAAACTCGAGACCCAATTGGCTATACTCAGACCTCGTTAGGGACATGTGCTAAAAAACGATCAAGAGCAACCTGCCTTGATACCATTGATCCAGATTATTTTTGGAACGAAATGAAGGCATAGAAATTACAATGAAATACTCTTGAAAATTTCCAGAAACAAACAAATACAACAATACTTGGTTTCTATTAATGAAAGAATTGTAAAGAGATTGTAAAAATACAGAGTGCAATACTCATTAGAATGGTAGTAGATTTATCTTTGAGAAGAGATGTGATGATTGCATTCATTCACAAGAAGATGATTACAATGAGGCTTTGAAGGCCTTTTTATGATAAGCATGAATGCCAAAACCCTAGATATCCAAACACCTAACCCTACGAGATGAAAATCCAAAAGTCATGTGGGTCATGTGTGGTTAAGTTAGTACATTAACTTCCCAGGGTTGTAAATTTTTCATACGACCTTCATTTTAGGGGTGTTATAGCCCGTTGGAAATATATTTTAGAGAAATACAGATTAAGTCATCAAACTTTGACTCCATTTACAATTTGACTGTGGTGAGACAAAAAAACAATGTTAGGGCCTCAAAACGTCCCTGGAAGTACAACAGGATGTGCTGACATGAAAACATACTAAATACGCCAGTTGAATTAGGTGGCAGACCACCAGTATCAACCTGGAAGATGTGTATGGTTTGAAACAACCCCAAAAGTGTAGAAGCCATAATTACAAACAAGTACAGAAGAACATGTTGAACTAAGAACTAACAAGAGGAGCCAGTTGGAATGGATACGTGGCCACCAATATCCACATGGATCACAAGTTAAGTTGGTGACCATGATGATTGAAAGTCTACTACAAGTTATGTTTTCAACCTTGGATCTAGACCTATCACATGGTCTTGTAAGAAACAATAGGCTATTTATCTTTCTTCAGCAGAAGTAGAGTACAAAGAAGAGGTTCATGCAATTCAATAATCCCTATGGCTTCAATATATATTTTCATATATTGGATTCTAGAAGAAACATATGAATACCCTCTAATGTGTCACAATCAGAGTTCCATCAAGATCACTAAATATCTATTTCAACATCAATGCAAAAAACATATTGAGATACACGTGAACTTCATTAGAAATATTATTCATGATTGAGTTATTGAAGTTTGTTTTTTCCCTACAAAAGATCAAGATGCAAACATTTTCATAGAGTCTCTTATAGAAGAAAAGTTTTCCAAACTCTGATCTATGTTAAAATTTAAAGCATTTTTCATTAAGGGGGGATAGGATCTAATGCCTCATTCCTTCTCCTATTGTGTCACATTTGTAAATCGTTCAACCTTATACAAATTTTTTCTTAAGGCTTTGTTAGGATATTTAGACACTTGGAATTAGTTACTTAAGTTCAACTTGGTCTAATATGTCTTTAGGTAAAAGTGTGTTTCTTTATTATGTATTACTATGCATTAGTAGTTATGTAATATGATGGTCATTATATGTTCGAGACATAGATTGATATTATGGATCATATTCTCTTCAATCTTAAGGAATATATTGATATGTGACTTAACACCCAATTGGTCCATGATCTCTATTTAAAGAGAATGAAGGGTCATTTTTTGATGATCAATTGTGAGAAACTATCTTGTAAAATATTTTACTTTTTTCATTAATTTATTGCCTAAAGAGGCCACAATGATTGGGGTCATGGAATATTCCCCTCTGCTAGGATTTTAAACACATTAAAAACAATTTTTTATTGATCCTCTATATATTTGTGTGAGTGGTTACTGAAGGTGTTCATCTTGTGTGGGAATACCCTGTTTTTTCGAACATGAATGTGTACATTAGTGACTTGTATGATCACCAGAAAGATCACAAAATTATTCTTGTGTTGAACATTCCCATATGGGAAGCTATGGTGCTGGTACATGTTCATGTTCAATTGACCCAACCATAGGAAGGTGAGGATATGAACCTCGACTTTCATCCTCACTGACATAATCTAAATAAGAAACCAAAATAGGATTAGAAAAGTTGGCAAGAGAAGATGGAACAACTGTTGAAGATATTTCACTAGATGAATATGAAACAAACACCACATAATCATGGATCATTGGGTGAATATGGCACAAACATTGAATTAGGCTTGTAGGATGAGATATGTTTTTCAAATTTAACATCCCTCATAATAATAATTTATTTTAAATGAGTTTGAAGAAGACTATATCCTTTAACATCTTTAGAATGGCCAATAAAAATGAACTTCCCACTTCAGGTTGTAATTATTTATTTTTCTAATCAAGAATGTGATCCCATGCTTCAGTACAAAACACATGGAAGTGGATTTCGTATTTCTTAATTTTACATGATGCTTGTTTTGGCGTTATATTTTTTAAGACCTTTGAGTGAGTGTGATTTATTATTTAATTAACACAATTAATTACTTTCTCCCAAAACTAAAGAGTTAATCCCTTAGATTGGATCATAGAATTTTCCATTTCCTTTAATGTTCAATTATTTCTTTCAGCAGCACTAGTTTATTGTGGTGTATATTGAGCAATATGTTGCATTTATATTTCTGGTGTAGTGCAGTGAGTTGTAAATTTGTTGTTAATATATTCACATTCATTATCTATTCTTAACCTTTGTAGTTGATGTCTAGATTTTTTTTCTACATGGGCCTTATAGGCCAAAAACATGTCAAAGAATTCACTCTTAATTTTTAATAAATAAACCCAAGTGCATTTGGAGAATTCATCAATCATGGATAAGAACTATGTGCACGTACATGAAGAAGAATAAAAAAGAGAACCACACAGATAACTGTGGATAACTTGCAAGGGGGTTGAGGCATGCCAAGAGGCACGTTTGTCACAATTGTCTTGTTGATGTTTTTCGAGAACATATTGAACACAAATTCCATGTCTGCAAGAAATGAGAGCAAGAACGATCACCATATTTTGATTACATAGTTTTTTCAATCAGTGACAACTTGGATGACAAAACTACTCATGCCAAATTTTTCTCAAGTCATTGTTATGAGGAATAAAAAATGATGGGAAATATTATGAGCCAAGGTTGTCAAATGCTTACAACTGGGTAATATAATCAACAATTTTAGTTGATCTAACATGCTTAGGATATTTTAAATCCTTGATTACAACTTAGTGAGGTGAAAACTCTACCGTTTTACCATCACCCGAATGGATAATCTGACATACTTGTAGTATGTTGCATGAGAGACTTGAAACACATATTACATTATTAAAATTACAATGATCTAACTAAATTATTTGAGAGCCTACAACACTAAGATATTTATCATCACCCAAAAATATTTGTTTTGTTTTACAATCACTAAGAGAAGAAAAATGGATTTATCCTTATCCATATGATAAGATGAGCGAGAATCAATTTAGGCCACTCATTATAAGAAGAAGTACATGTTTTATTGAAGGAAAACCAAAAGTAGAAAGTGCATGTCCATGCAAAGAAGAGTTGGAAGAAGAAGAATTGAGATTGGTGTTGTTTTTCTTCATTGATGCTTCTAAGGCCTCCAAGTTTTAAAAACATTTATATTTTAGATGATCATATTTCCCACAAAAAATTAAATATCTATTAGTCTTATTACTTTTTTATTTTTTTCCCTTTGTCACCATTGGGAGTAGAAGCTGCCTCAGAGGGTTTGGGACCATTTTGTTGCTTGTTGTTGCAAGGATGTTGCTTCTTTGTATGCTTGGACTTATTTTTCTATTGAGTCACTGAGACTTTGTTAGAAGTACTTATAATGTTAATCACTCAAATATGAAAGATATTATCTTTCTCTTTAATAATAGAGTAATAAAAAGACTCAAGAGAGAGTGATATGCAATAATCCCCTAGATCTTATTTGGTGGAAGGAAAAGTAGATAAAAAAATAGAATATGCACTACGAAGCTTAAAAGGAATAGTGCATATACATTGGTCATCCATTATTTCTATTTCGTAGTCTTTAAGAAAAATTCTATGTGTTATGAACTAAGATAAATAATATTCAATGCAAGATAAATCATTGGGATTTAGAAAAATTAATTTATTTTCAAACTAGTTGGATCTAATTTCATTGTGTTTACCAAATATGGCTTCAGTTTTATCCCAAGGTTCATCAAGGCTATCAGTTCCTTGAAGGTGAAATTATAACTCACTAGAGATGGAAATTTTGATTAATCCACATTCTTTGTAATTTTTAGTGTCCCATTTGGTTTTCCTTGGGGTTTCAAAGGGTATTTTTCTTTTCCCA
Organism: Picea engelmannii; assembly: GCA_009831015.1. Lineage (NCBI taxonomy): Eukaryota > Viridiplantae > Streptophyta > Pinopsida > Pinales > Pinaceae > Picea > Picea engelmannii. Next base: position 830,887 of record ML787994.1, read on the forward strand.
ATGTAATCCATTAAATTTCTTTACTTTGTAGTACATACTCCATACGAGATTTCCATGAGAAGTAGTTGGTACTAGTAATACAAAGATCACTCAGAGAAGTCATATTAAAATAGGTGGATAGTATGTACTCAAAAGCTAAAACTAACTATCTAGATGGAAATCTCTCGAAAAAATAGGTTTCTTCAATAAAACTTGTATTGAACACGGACTTCAAATGTGAAATTTATTCCCTTTAAAAAAGGCATAAATGGTAACCAAAACACTACGTGGAAGGTAGAAGTTGGTGTGATGGTGATGATTACACAATTTAGTGGCTAGGTAAAAATAAATCTCCTTCTTTCTCTAACTTTTCATGTAAGTTCACTTTACAAATAAGTTATTTATAAGTTGACCCACTTTTATAGAATAAGTGAGAATCACTTTTACAATGAAATTACTTTGTAAATTAAAGTTTTATGCAAAAGGTAACTTTAAAACAAGAATATTAAAAGTTATTTTTTAGTTATTCATTGAAATGCACTTTACAATAAAATTATGAGACTCCAACTTGCATGAATTTTTTCAAAAAGTAACTTATTAAAAAAAATACTTCAATTCAAGATCTCTTATTAAATAAAGTAACTTCCAAACAAGTGAGCTATATATATAGAGATATAAAGTTATGAAATAGGATATTGTTTTACTCTTTTCCTTGAAGTGTATGATTACCCCTAAAACCCTCGTTTTCCCCTGCAAAAATATTGAACATAGCCACACACAAAAACAAGTAAGTTTTTGAAAAAAAATCAAAATTTAAGAATAATAGGATTAGATCTAAATTAGTTTTCCCCAAAAATGCAAGTTTTCTTTCAATTTTTTATTTGTTGAGCTCACATAAAACATAGAGAAAATGACATATGTAGAGAATAAAACACTTTTCACTCTATGTATGATTTGAATTTTGTTGAGCATACACATACTGAAAATAGTAGCAACCAAGGAGTATAATAGAAAAAAAAAATATTAACTTGGAAAAAAAAAATAGAAGGTGAGATCAAACTTTATACCTTTGGATCTAACAAAAATGACCATACATTGGACAAAAAAAATCATTTTAGATTGAAATGAAAAATATTTCCAATTGAAAGAAACGATATAGAGACCATAGAATGGCCTTATAATCCTAGAAATGCATAGAAATAGTAAAACCTAGAATATTTTGATGCATGCCATAACATAGTTTGAGAATATTAATCAACAATGTGAGTGAATCTTGAAACATAATTTGACACTATGTTTGAGAAAATAGGGTATTTCCACATACGAGGAACACCTTAAGTAACCATTCACTCAACTAGATCAAAGTTCAATACACTAGCCATTTTACATGGTTAAAACCCTCAAAGAGGAAAATAGTCCATGGCCCTAGCCAATGTGGTCACCTAAGGAAATATATTAATGCAAAATAAAAATTTGTACATAATATTTTCTTGCAATAATTTTCAGCAAATGACTCTCTATGTTCTTTAAACAAGGATCATTGACTAGTCATATGTTAAGTGACAAATCAATATAGGTGTTAGTATCGAGGAGAATATGAGTTATCAAATCATATCATGACCTTTAGATTACATAAATACAAATGCATACTAATAAAAAATAAAGAAACAACATAAATAAATATTTTTTTACCTAAAGACACCCTATCAACTTGATCTTAACTAACTCCTAAGTGTCTAAATATTCTAACATAGATCAATTTTCTTGTAAAGATCAACAACCAAATTATCCAAATCATGTAAGGAGTAATGTAGTTCCTTAATTCTTGTATTGATATTTTGCAAATACTTTTCTCATTTACCCATTTTAGTTTTTCAATTGCCATGCTCACTTATAGTTGCTTGCTTGCTTAATTGTTTTTTTATGTGTCAATATCCCTTGCTTGCTACTAGTAATATTAGGATGTTGGGTACTACTTATCATACACCCCAAAGTGTGTCTCTTATAATTATTTTTATGATCCAGGTGGATATCAGTGGCCACCCACCTTTTCTGACTAGCTCAAAACAGTTTTCTGGCAATTTTGGCAATTTACTATTTTTAGCAGTTTTTTCGGGTGCTGAACTTCCGAGGCCATTTTGAGGCCCTAAACGATGTTTTTTTGGGTATTTTTCTCTCACAAAATAGCATCTACGATGCTATTTGGTCTTGAGCTTCGTAGTTCTCGGATAGATCTTTCCAACGAGCTATCAAGCGCCCCAAACAGAGATCGTATGCAAAAGTTACGACCCTGGGAAGTTGATGTACTAACTTACCCAAATAGGGCCCACATGACTTTTGGCGCTTCATCTCCTAGGGTTAGGTTTTTGGATGTCTAGGAATTTTGGCATTCCCGTCTATTGTAAAAAGGCCTTTCGAGCCTCATTGTAATCATCTTCTTGTGAATGTGAGTAGCCATCACATCTCTTCTCAGAGATACGCTGCCACCATTCTAGCGAGTCTTTCACACTGTATTTTTATAGTCTCTGTACATTTCTTTCATTAATAGAAATCGTGTATTACTGTATCTCTGTGTTTACGGTTGCATCTCTGATATATTTCTGTTATATTACTGGATATATGCGATATCTCTGTGCATTTATTTATTATATCTCCGCTCTCATTTCGTGCCGAAAATAATCCAGATCAGTGGTATCAGAGCAGGTTGTTCTTGATAGTTTTTTTAGTGCATGTCCCCGATGATATCCGAGTATAGCAAGTTGGGTCTCGATCTTGTCTCTCTTGAAGACAATCTCTCTCGCACACCCAAGAAACCCTCAATGGCAGAAGAAAAGAAAATCAACGGAGCAGACGATCCTATCAATCTGTTGCTTGAGCAAGCTCTCACGCGATAGAGGGATGAAATGATGGAGAATTTTTCCCACATCCTTCAATGTCTGCCGATAGCATCAGGCTCATCTTCATCAAGCGGCCACTTTGGAGGCACCTCGTCATTCAAGGTACAAGTTAATTTTGATATTCCTGTATTTGAAGGACAGATAGATGCAGAAGCCCTAGAAAAATGGTTAACTCTGCTAGAAGGTTATTTCTCTGTTCACAATTTTTCTGACAAAGAAAAGATCACCTTTTCACTCCTTAAAGCTCTCCCTCATGTCAAACATTGGTGGGAAACTTATTGGAAGCAAAGTTCCACAGAGGAGTCTGGAATATATGGGGTCGATCCCACTTGGGATTTTTTTCTGGATGCAGTAAAGGAACAGTATTACCCTGTTGGCAACTACGAAGACCAGTACATGAGATGGACCACACTACGACAAGAGAGGGGCCAAGAAGTTCCGGAGTTCACCAATGACTTCCATACCTTGCGCACCAAGTTGGGTATCAATGACTCTGAGCGACATTTGGTTCTGAAATACTGTGGGGCTCTACATAGATACATCCAGAATGAAATGGATTTTCTGGACATCTCATCACTCGGTGTTGCTTATCGATATGCTGTTAAAATTGAGCAGAAATTTAAGCACCAGAAGAAACGGGAATTCAGGTCTACAAATTTTCAACAACAAAAGTATGACAAAGATAGCCCTAAGGATGTCTGTGATGTTCTCTTGGGCCAGCCATATATGTGGAAGCGCCATGCTATTTATGAGTCTCGACCCCGTAGTGTCATTGTTACTTTGGGGGGCCATCTCTACAGAATACCAGAGGTAGTTCCAACTATTGTTTTACCTAAAAAGTGTCGCAAGGTAGTATCTCATACTACAAAATTTAGCTTCTTCACAATCTGTTCAAAAGAGGAACATAAGGACATTGCAACCACTACAGTCTCACCCCCTACACCTTCTATCCAACAGAAGCAGGTTGACAAGGTTGCAAAAAAGCACAAAGATTCCTTCTGCACACTTTCCTCTCATGTAGCTCGACTTTTTGAACAACCTCAACTTCAACAGGTTCATGACAGACTTCCCCAAACTAAGAAATGCAACGTCTCAAGCAATACAAGCAGCTCACCCAGATGCAGATCCAACAAACACTTTTCCCTCTCCCCCAGGAACTCAATGCAATGGAGACCATTTCTTCCTAAGGAGGGAGGATTGATCCAGGTGGATATCGGAGGCCACCCACCTTTTTCGACTGGCTCAAAATAGTTTTCTGGCAATTTTGGCAATTTACTATTTTTAGTAGTTTTTTCAGGTCCCGAACTTCCGGGGCCATTTTGAGGCCCTAAACGATGTTTTTTTGGGTATGTTACTCTCGCAAAATTGCATCTACGATGATATTTTGTCTCAAGTGTCATAGTTCTCAGATAGATCTTTCCAACGAGCTATCAAGCGCCCCAAACGGACATCGTATGGAAAAGTTACGACCCCGGGAAGTTGATGTACTAACTTACCCAAACGGGGCCCACATGAATTTTGGCGCTTCATCTCCTAGGGTTAGGTTTTCGAATGTCTAGGAGTTTTGGCATTCTCGTCTATTGTAAAAAGGCCTTTCGAGCCTCATTGTAATCATCTTCTTGTGAATGCGAGTAGCCGTCACATCTCTTCTCAGAGATAAGCTGCCACCATTCTAGTGAGTCTTTCACTCTGTATTTTTACAGTCTCTGTACATTTCTTTCATTAATAGAAATCGTGTATTACTGTATCTTTGTGTTTACGGTTGCATCTCTGATATATTTCTGTCATATTACTGGATATACACGATATCTCTATGCATTTCTTTATTATATCTCCACTCTCATTTCATGCCGAAAATAATCCAGATCATTTTATTTGATGACAATGAAATCCATATTCAATTTTAGGTAAGTATTTTTGACAATTTTTACAATTAATTTTTTAAATAGTATACATCTCCTCCCTTTGTAGAATTCATTGACTCAGATTAAATGACTTATCATTGTTCTTCAGTTTTTACAATTCAATTATTCAATCAAATCTTGATTCAAGTAAGTGTTTTTATTCATGGATTTACAATTTTCCACTTAGTGTGTTTTCCTATTTACTGAATAAATTGTGTCAAAAACTAGACATAGAATATCAAGTATATAAGAAAACATTATCCTGAATCACACACAAGGAAAAACTATTCCTAAAGTCCACTTACTCGAATTTTAATCCAGGTCTAGAACATATGAACCAAATAAAAAATGTTATTTTATTATGATATGATCCTTCTTATTACTATTCAAATATATTGTCACAAGGTTCACAATAAAATGCCATTTTGACTCAATTGAGATATGGGTTATGTGTGCACATTATACATGTTGATACTGAGAAGGGGGTGAATTAGTATCAAGTACATTTAAAAAAAAAAAATCAACTTATACTTAAACCATTCAATTAAATCCAATGAGAAACGAAAAATATTATAAGAGTTACATCAATACAACACAATACACCATGCACAATATATGAGAAATAGTCAATAGTTATTGGTCAAGGGAAGTAATGACTTCCAAAGGTAGCTAGAGCTTCCAGATATAATGGGAGGGATAAAACTTCAAGAGGAAGATACAATCATCCAATATCAAGAGAGGGTTGACCTCTCCATCCTTTCCCCTTCCTTCCACCCAAGAATATATGAGAGATAATTAAACTTTATATTAAATCATCACCATTAACCAACCATCACATAGAGCTTGATAATGCTTCCTAAGACTTCTTAAACTTCTGTAATTCTTCAATTCTTGGAATACTCTAATCTTGTATATAAAATCACTCAATCTTTTCTCTGAAAATCCTCCAAGTTTCACTCCTTGAATCCTCCCCAAAAAGAAGTTATAGGAAGAATGGTAGACTTTATTCAATTCTAGTTTATTCAGGAGAGGGAACTTGTACAAAATGCCTGCACTCAATATTTAACATCTAATTCTGAAAGTCACACACAAGAAACTAAAGTCTGTAATATTTCCAATTAAATTTCTCCCACTTCATTTGGATTCTCTATGAAGAATTTATGACATGTTTATAGACTAGCTTCAGGACTAGTCAAAAACCCTATCTTCCACAGAGTGTATTTCCATAATTATAGAAACATAAGAAGAAAAGGGAAACCCAAGGGAAAAAGAAGAAAGTCAAACTTAGTAAGGTATCTACCATTAAGAACTTTCTAATTTAAAACTGAACTAGCAAATTGATAATGGGGAAAGTCATTAAAACCTATAAGAGAATTTGGGGACACCTAGGAGCGATTCTAGGAGTGACTTTAGGTGGGTGAGGGAAATAAGGGAAATTAATTAATTAAAGAAATTAATTTGTGGAGGAATGAAGGGGATGGGTGACACTTGCACGAGGAGGAATGTTTAGGATTTAATTTTTAAAAAATTAATTAAATGAGATTTTAGGAAATTAAGGGACTTCGAAACTCTATATAATGAAGGGAGGAAAAGGATGAAGGAGCTTTGTTGTTTGCGTAACGTTACGTTGCAGAAATATCTACTTGATTGACTTATCTTGTGGGAGTTGGGATACCCAGCTCAGTGAGGAGTGGTAGCTCGGACTTGCGAGGTGAGCTGGGAGTTAGGTGAATCTCTGGATAATGTGTGTGTCCCCTTTGTGGCTCAGGGGGCTAAGGGGGAAGAAGAGTACCCCTAGCATTGGCTAGGAGGTACCGGTGAAGTCTCGTCGGTCGGCAAGAGAGAGTTTCATGGAGCGCGTTGGACGTCACTCAGAGCAGGTGATCAGGCAACGATACTCTCTCTCTTCATTTTTGTATGGTAGATTGTTGTAGGATTTATGCTTGGATCTACATGTTTAATGGAGTAAGTAAACTGATTGTCTAGATTGATGACTGAATTTCTTTCATAGCCTAGCTCGATGATTGAATGACTCCCATGGCCTTCATTTCCTCGCATGTCTTGACCTCCTTGTGGTGTTTGATTGTGACCATTATGGTGGTTTTGCCTATCATCCCTAGCTCATCAGTCCTCACCTGGGTAATCAACCAGGAGCCTGATCTATGATCGTCGCTTCGGCATTAATAGACCTATGGATCTCAATGCCTTGTCTTTCTATGCGAGGATGATGAGAAAAGGATGAACCTATCAGCCGTCTAACTCCGTTTTTCTCCTTGGATGATTAGATCCTTTCGGTTCTCTTAGTGTTGTCTGCAATTTGTATTGGTATTCTTGCAATGGAAAACCGAATTGATTCATGTCTGCATTTTGTATTTGTATTCGGGCAATGGAAAAACAAATTGATTCATGTCTGCATTTTGTATTGGTATTTGGTCAATGGAAAAATGAATTGATTCATGTCTACATTTTGTATTTGTATTATGGAAATGGAAAAACAAATTGATTAATGTCTGCATTTTGTATTTGTATTTAGGCAATGGAAAAACGAATTGATTCATGTGTGCATTTGGTATTGGTATCCTGAAAATAGAAAAATGTTTTTGCTTTTAAATGTTGCCAGAGATTGCAATTTGCCATTTTAAATGCCGACGTTTTTCTTTCAAATGAGACAGAGATTGTCGTTTAAAATTGCCCACGTTTTTGCTTTCAAATGAGATTGTGTTTGTTGTTTTAAATGCCCATGTTTTGCCTTCAAATGAGACCAAGATTGTTGTTTTAATTGCCCACATTTTTTCTTTCATATGAGACTAAGTTTACTGTTTCAAATGCCCACGTTTTGCCTTCAAATGAGACCGATATTGTTTTTTTAATTGCCCACGTTTTTTCTTTCATATGAGATTGAGTTTACTGTTTTAAATGCCCATGTTTTTTCTTTCAAATGAGACTGAGTTTGTTGTTTTAAATGCCCACGTCTTTGCTTTCAAATGAGACTGAGTTTGTTGTTTTAAATGCCCACTTTTTTTCTTTCAAATGAGACTAAGATTGCCATTTTAAATGCCCACGTTTTTGCTTTCAAACGATGGACTGAGTTGTTGTAGAAATCACCCACGAATTTATCCTTTTAAATCTTAAATTCACTTGCCGAAATGACCACGGTTTTGGTAAATAAAAATTGATTGTGTGCATGTTGAATTCACCCACCCTTTTTTTTTCTATTCAATTCATAATTGACTTGCAGTAATGACCATGATTTCGCCTTCAAACTGTGACTACGTTTTCCCTTAGGTGATGGAATGTGTTGATGTTTATTGGATACGTTTGCCTTTAATTGTTGAGTTGTTGTCGAATGGGAACGATTGGATACCATGTGGGCATTGTTTTTTGCTAGTTTTTCCATAGAGAATTAAATGGATAACAATTAGTTAAATGCCTTACTATTGCTAGATACATTGCTATGTAATGGTCACATTAATTTCCTTTATTTTTTCCAGCAAATAAAATGGATAACAGTGAGTTAAATGCCTTGTTATTGCTAGATTCATTGTTATGTAATGGTCATATTAATTGCCAAAACAATTGCTACAATAATGTAAATGGCCAACAGATTCATTCTTTGGATTAAATGACACAAGAAGTTAAATGTTAACTAACACCTTAAATGCCTTGCTATTGTTGTATTACTTGTTATGATTGTTGGGTATGTGTTATATTCTTTGCATGTGTGTGTGTGTGGGTGCGTCAGATACGACAACTGCGGATTTTGCTATTTTTAGCGGATTTGTAAATTAATCCCGGATTAAGGGATTAGGGTTTTGGTATCTACGGAATACCTAAAAACATTGTATATATTGTATGGCGAATGGTGAAATTCGATATAATGAAAATAAGAAAGGTTTTCCCGGATGAGGGTTTCCGGTATAAAATCTCTGTGTACTTTGTGTATGAGCCATTGATTAATTTCTGTATTGCTTAAGAATCTATATGCATTGCTTTACTTCACAGGTTTAAAACTTACATGTGGTATCATAGCTCGTTTTTGGCTTCAGAGGGACGCCTTTGTTGCTGAGGATTTGGGTCAGTCTTGATAGATCAAGTTTATCTTGGGTCTGTGATAAACCTGGGTTTAGTGGGATCTTTTGCAGTGGAGATTCGAGTAAAGAAAGAGGAATGGCGAGCTCATCTAGAATCGAGATAGAGAAGTTCAACGGTAAAAACTTTGAGCTATGGAAGCTCAATATGGAGGACCTTCTTTTAGACAAAGAACAATGGATCGTTGTGGATCCTGGTACATAGCCTACTAGTACACCATCTACAAGCACACAGGCTACTGGTACACAACCTACCAGTACACAAACTACTAGTACAACAGTTACTTGTATGTCGAAGGAAGATTGGAACAAGTTGGACAGAAGAGCAAGGAGTACTATTCGACTCTGCCTGGCAGATTCGATGTTGTTGAATGTCTCGGGAGAATCTATAGCCAAGGAACTATGGGATAAGTTAGGGAATTTATATCAATCAAAGTCCCTGGTAAACAAGTTGTTTCTTCGAAAGAGGTTGTATCATCTTAGGATGGAAGATGGAGATTCTGTGACAGAACATCTAAATTCCTTTAATACTCTGGTAAGTCAACTTGGATCTGTTAATATTACGATTGCAGAAGAAGATAAGTGTATTACTTTGTTACGTTCTTTTCCAGACTCTTGGGATAATCTGGTTGTAGCAATAGGTAGTACCACCCAATCTACATTGAAGTATGAGTATGTAGTTGCATCCTTGTTATCTGAAGAGATGAGGTGAAAAAGATTGGATGGTCACAACACAGATGCTTTATTTGTAAGAGGGCGTACCCAAGACAGGAACCCTGGTAAGCCTTCAGGATGGAGATCTAAATCTACAGGTAGATCTAAGTCTCCAAGAAAATCTTTGAGGAAATGCTGGAAGTGTGGTAAAATAGGGCATTATAAGAAAGATTGCAAGTCTAAGAAGGTTTAAAGACCAAGGAGAGGATCTTTGGTGAAATGCCAAGATGGAGAGACTCTAGGTGAGAGACCAAGGAGAGGATCTTTGGTGAGATGCCAAGAACAAGAGACTCTTGGTGAGATGCCAAGGTCATATCTTTGGTGAGTTTCCAAGAGCAAGGGACCTTCGGTGAGATGCCAAGGTTGAGATGTTTGGTGAGATGCTAGGAGGCTCTTGGTGAGATGCCAAGGTTGAGATGTTTGGTGAGATGCCAAGATCAAGGGACCTTTGGTGAGATTCCAAGGTTAAGATCTTTGGTGAGATGCCAAGATCAAGGCTTAGATCAAGAAGGACTTTGATTCAAGGAGGTCTCGGATAGGTGGAGAAGGACTTCCAACTAGAGATTGGGTCAGGTGTTGATGAGGGGAGTTCATTGTGGAACTCTGTACAAGTTGTTGGGAAAAACTTATACTAATGGGTGTAACAGTTCTGTTGTCCTTGAGAAGAAAAATGAAGGAGACAAGACCAATACTGTCCTAGAAAAGAAGACCATGATGTGGCATCAAAGACTAGGGCATATTGGAGAAAAGGGCCTTCGAACACTACATGGTAAAGGTATGATTGAAGGTATGTCTAATTGCACTCTGGATTTTGATTTATGTGAAAATTGCATATATGGTAAACAAAATCGAGTAAGATTGCCATCTGGTGCTACAAGAGCAAAGGGGATCTTAGAGTTGATACGCAGTGATCTGTTTGGACTTGCTCCTCTTCCATCCCTAGGTAAATCTATGTATTATGTTTCATTCATAGATGATTTTTGAAGGAACACATGGATTTATTTTCTTAGAAAGAAATCTGAGGTATTTGATAAATTTAAAGAGTTTAAGGCTCTGGTCGAAAATCAGACAGAGAAGAAAATAAAGGTATTGAGAACAGATAATGGTGGAGAATTCTGTGGAAATGAATTCGAAGAATTCTATAAGAAGTGTGGTATAGCAAGGAAGAAGACTACTCCATACACTCCTCAGTAGAATGGATTTGTAGAAAGGATGAATAGGACACTGATGGAAAAAACAAGGAGCATGCTTAGTGGTGCCGGGTTAGGACAAGAATTCTGGGTAGAGGCAGTGAGTACATCATGTTACCTGGTCAATCGATCACCTTCATCAGTGTTGGATGATACAACTCCACATGAGGTATGGTCTGGAAAGAAACTCTCTCTTCAACATCTTAGATTGTTTGGTTGTGATGCTTATGTACATGTTCCAAAGGGAAATAGGAGTAAGTTGGATAATAAAGATGAAAAGTGTATCTTTATTGGTTATAAAGATGGTGTGAAAGGTTATAAGTTTTGGAACCCAGAAACCAAGAAAATTGTTTATAGTCGAGATGTTTTTTTCAGAGAGGTAAAAGATGTGTCCAAACAGGAATTACCACCAACACAAGACAGGCCTGAGAAAATAGAGATTGAGTTGGATGATGCAAAATCCGAATCATCTGAAGAAGAGGAAGTAGAGGAAGCAGCAGAAGAAGAAGAAGAACCTCATACCCTAGTATTGAGGAGATCAATGAGAGATAGAAGGAAACCAGAAAGGTATAGTCCACCTGATTTTCATTCCAATTTTGCTTTATCTATTACTGATGATGATCCCAGAACTGCCAGTGAAGCAGTGAATTCAGAGGATAGTAAACTCTGGAAGAAGGCCATGGTTGAAGAAATGGATGCCTTGGATAAGAATGAGGCATG
>ML787994.1:842522-862283 GCA_009831015.1 Picea engelmannii
TCGTGCAAACAGGAAACTCTGGTTGAATCAAAGAAAATATGTTGAAACGATATTGCAGAGGTTTAATATGCATGGAAGTAAACCAGTCAAGGTTCCTATTCCTATAGGTGTAAAGTTATCTGCAGATCAGTGTCCCAAGACACGTGAAGAAGAAGAGGACATGTCCCATGTTCCATATGCCAGTGCAGTTGGCAGTTTTATGTATGCAATGGTTTGTACTAGACCAGACATTGCACATGCAGTGGGAGTTTTGAGCAGGTATATGTCAAAACTAGGGAAGGAGCATTGGAAAACAGTAAAGAGGGTCTTCAGGTATCTTCGTGGCACCACCAGTTATGGATTGTGCTACCAAGGAAGACCGGGATTGGACAGAGTCGTGGACATACATGGATTTGTTGATGTAGATTGGGCTGGAGATTTGGATCACAGAAGATTTACAAGTGGGTATGTGTTTAACCTATTTGGAGGAGCAATCAGTTGGATGAGAAAAAGACAGGTTGTAGTGGCACTCTCAACTACAGAAGCTGAATACATGGCAGCCACTCATGCAAGCAAGGAAGCAGTATGGTTACAAAGATTGTGTTCGAGTATTGGGTTGGTACAACAAGTAGTGAGATTAGACTATGACAGCCAGAGTGCAATATTCCTGGCAAAGAACCCAGCTTATCATTCGAAGACAAAGAATATTGATGTTCAGTATCACTTTGTGAGAGACATGGTTGAGGAAAAGAAGGTGTTGCTGGAAAAGGTTGACACTTTGAAGAATGTTGCAGATTCATTGACAATGTCTGTGAGCACAAAAAATTTCTCTTGGTGCAGAGTAACAATGGGCATTGCTGCCCTGGATTGTTGACTATATAATCCCCTAGACCCCTAGATGCAAAGAAAACAACAAGTGGGAGAATGTTGGGTATGTGTTATATTCTTTGCATGTGTGTGTGTGTGGGTTTTTGCTACTTTTAGCGGATTTTGCTATTTTTAGCGGATTTGTAAATTAATCCAGGATTAAGGGATTAGGGTTTTGGTATCTACGGAATACCTAAAAACATTATATGTATTGTATGGCGAATGGTGAAATTCGATATAATGAAAATAAGAAAGTTTTTCCCAGTTGAGGGTTTCCGGTATAAAATCTCTGTGTACTCTGTGTATGAGCCATTGATTAATTTTTGTATTGCTTAAGAATCTATATGCATTTCTTTACTTCGCAGGTTTAAAACTTACAATGACAACAATAATGTAAACTACCTTGTTAGTGCGCTTTTAATTGTTGTGTTAATGGTCATGTAATTGCCTTGTTATTTCTATATTAATTGTTAAGTAACCGCTATGTTAATTTCCTCGATAAATTGCTCCATCCCTGCTAATAGTTAGTAGCTTCCTTCTAATATTATTAGATAGATAGTATTGTTAGTTCGGTCAATATAACTAGACTACATGCTGAGATTTAATTGTTCATAAGTGTTATAATGATAAAATTCTACTGTAAGATTGTAAATGTTGTTATTTAAGTTAATGTCTAGTTGGGCGGAGAATTTGGATTAACATAGACTTGACCGATTAGGTTGTGTTAAAGATTAAAATTTGATTGGTAAGTAAGGAATGGATTGAAAATTTTAGACTCACTGGATTGAATTTTAATTAAGGATAGAGGGCATTTATAATTATGGTTTTAGTATTGACCACTTAGATTTGCAAAATTAATTGTATTAACATTTATTTAGAGGACGCATTATTGTTTAATTGTAACTTGACGTGCCTCGTTAGAATGGAACCCTTGTTAAAATTGAATGTAATCATAGACCGGTTAGACTGGGTGATTGGTGGGGGCGGGGACGATGTCGTGTTAGTTGGCGTCACCCCTTGTCTTCATCCTCTTGTGTCTCGTCAACCTTTGTGTGGGGTAGGTATAGTCTCCCAGTCAATATTCGGTTCCTAGCTCATCGTAATTTTATTGAGTCTTGGTCACTTTTGTTTTGTGCCAAGGTTATTTACGCATCTATCACCCAAGGAATGACATGATTCCTGATGAGGGGATGATGGCGCTCCCCGGGGGATAGCAGCGAACAAGATCTTGGTCGAAGTAGGTTCTTTTGTGTGAGTGTTGATGAGCATGCAAGTTTCTCTTGGCACAAGGGCCGAATGCCTTTAGGCGTTAGGTCCACGTGCCTTGAGGTTCTTGTATTTGTTTGTTTAGGCCCTGATGTCAGGATGCGGGTGTTGTCCCTTAGCTTGTAGGCGTGGTTTTGTTTGTGTTGGAAGGTTAATCATCCTCCTTGTTATTTTGCGCATGTTTACCAGTTGTCTTGAGCCAGTGTGTGGTGTCATAGTAACTTGTTTCCCGTACTACGTGCTAGAATTTGTCGTCAGTGGTTTGATTAAACTATTGTCGTTGTCAACTTCTTGCCTCTTAACTCCTGAAAAAAAAATGAAAACAAAAAAAAACTACTTCTCTTGTTGTCGTAACGATGGGGCTATTACATAACTCAATCACTTTGGACATTAGGGTTAGTTCATAACTCAATCTTATAAAAAAAAGGCTAGGGTGAAGGAGGAAGATACTTGCATGAGACATTGTGTGTTAAGTACTTTTTCTGAAGAGGTGTGGATCACAAAGGAATATGATTCAAGGAGATATTGGATAGGGGGACAAATAATTCCATCTAGAAATCAAGTCAAGGGGAAGAGAGAATAAAGGAAGCTGTAAGTTGGTTTTAGCAAAGAGAATCCATAGGAAAGAGTCAACCTATATGGATTTTTTCGTACAGTCCTTGAGGTCATGTACATGGATCTCATTGGAGACATGCATGTATACATGGGTTTACTTAAGGAAATGTGTGTACACCTAGAAAATCATGCAAGATCTGGGTTGTACAACTAAGAAGACTTTTCCAAGTTTGTTTATTGTTTTATTTCTATTAGTGACCCATTATCTATGTTATTGGAGTCCTTGTTTTATCATAGTAAAATCATCTCAGTATTGGTTTTCCATCGTATGTTTTTCCATGGCTACCCACCCAAAACTATTGGTGTTTATGTGTTCTTGATTTGATTTCCAGTATTTATTCCACTATTTTTGTTCGATTTGAATATTCCAAGAGTGTATTTTGTTTTGTGAGCTGCTAGTTTGATTTATAGCAAGGAAATCACTAGCTAATAAGATACCTATGTGTGGGAGTAAGGAATCCAATACCATATCAGAGCAGTTACTCTAAGAGGAAGCCAAATGTCAAATCCATAGTAGTTGATATCATATTTATCATATCTACTGAATATATTATCATATCCATAACCAACAAGAAGAAACCAAAGGATGTATTTTAGGGAAACAATCTTACTGAGGAAAAACTAGGGTTTTTCAATTTTACGGAGTTGTACAAAGGTTGAAGAAGGAATAGACACATACATAAGAATGTTTATTTTGAAGTATTCATGTATACGCAAGTTGAAATTAGTACAAATGTGTACATACATAGGTATTAGTAAGCAAAATCGTGTATATACATGGGTTTCAGTGGTGACACATGCATACAAGGTCGTATAGGTCAGTATAGGGGAATTTT
Organism: Picea engelmannii; assembly: GCA_009831015.1. NCBI lineage: Eukaryota > Viridiplantae > Streptophyta > Pinopsida > Pinales > Pinaceae > Picea > Picea engelmannii. Next base: position 846,086 of record ML787994.1, read on the forward strand.
TAGCAACAGGTTATTTCCAAGGTAGTTTACCTAGTCTAATGGATGGCATCAACACCTCTTAGAGCTTAATACAGATTGGATGGAGCATCCAACTTCCTATGTTGGAAAGAAAGAGTGACTTTGACCTTGAAAGAATATGACCTTTGGCAGTTACTCAACAAAGTAGTTGATCCATTGACATATATGATAGCTTTTGTTGGGGTCCTATAAATATAGGCAACTCGATTCTTCGACTGTTGATTTGGCGTTTCTCTCGTGATGACGAAGTCTGGCTTGGTTGATCTCATTTTCTTCCCTCCATTCTTTTCGCTTGATCCCCCATCACCCTGCTGCATCATTCATCCATGCCACGCCCTCACTCCCTTGTCCTGTTGCCCCATTGACTACCTCTCGCCCATCACCCATCCATGAATAATCAGACTTAGGATGAACAAAAATAACAATAAAGTTAGTTACATTAAATAAGTAATGTTAGTATAGTTAGGATAGTTTAAACTAATTAATAAATAACTAGTTAATAATTAATTAATTAATTATTAATTAATTAATTATTAATTAAGTTAAAAATCTAAGTTAATAATTAAGTTAGAATTTAATTAATTAAAAAATAATACAAATAAACAAAAACATACAAAACCAAAGATTAAATAAAACAATTAAAAATATAAAACAAATATAAAAATAAAACATAAAATACAATAAAATCAAAACATATAATATAAAAAACAAAATATATATAAAAAAAAAAAAAATATATATATATATAATAAAAAATATAATAGAAAACAATTAAAACATAATAGAAAAAAACGTAATGAAACAATTAAAACATAATAAAAAACATAAAAAACGAAACTTATAAAACAATAAAACAAAAATTTAAAACTTAGAAGCTATCCTAAGTTTTCTTACCCCCCAACTCCCGTACACGCATACATCCACATCAAACGTTTTAAAATAAATCAACGAACGACAAAAATTCCGAATCCCCCCCCTCACCATCCGGACTTTAATGAGAGGGGGGGGTCCGGAATGAGGTAGTTTTCAATACCACATCCATCCACGTGTCATGACCCTATTCTAGTGGACCCCCCCCCCCCCAAAAACAAACCTCTTACCACCTCAGGGGGGGTCCGGAATACCGCCTTCACGGAAAAAAATCGCCTTTTTCATATTTTTGCCATTTTTTACATATTTCACCATGTCTTCTTTCAAAATGGATTGTGGGAAAACGATGAAGGATTTTACAAATCTGAGAGAGGTTTTTTCTCATCACGGGCTGAATAACAAAAACCTCTCTCATTTTTTTCAACGGAGCTACGATCAGGGAGAATCTAATCCATCTTCGAGGCCCTATTTTCCAGATTTCTTCTTTTTTGTTACAGTCCTGATTTTGCGGGAGCTATTACGGCCAGCTGGGGGAAAATTTGGAAAAAACGAAAGCGGTTTTCGGCCAGTACATGCCTGTATACAATAACCTCTTTCAGTTTTTTCCCGGGTTTCAGAATTGAAGATAAATCCACATCTGTTCGGACCCCTTTTTTGCAGGAAAACCGGTCCGTCTTTTATGGCAGACATGGAATTAATTTATAGGGAACACATGGCAGCAGTTAGAGCACTGATCCTCCAACTGGTAGCAAATCTCCAACAACCTCAAGAATTCAACGACTTCTGCATTCATTTTTTTTTATGCTGTTAGAGTCTATTTGCCAGCAAATCTTAAACAACCTCCAGTATGCCAGATGTTTAGGCAACAATTACCAATTTTAACCTTCCTTTTGGTTTGCGTTTTTGTTTGTTTTTGAGACAGTCTATAGGTGTCGAAGATTTTGTAACTGATTTTCTATTTTTAGAAAGAAGAGTTATGAGCTCGAGTGTTAGAGGACTGATATATCTTTCTTATTTATACACATGTAAAAGACAAAATAGGGGTTTGACCTCTGAAACGTTTTTTCCCTTTTTTGGCTGGACTGTGGGCCTTGTTACTCCAGGAGATTTTTGTCTGTAATTTTTGAATGACTAAACAGTAATAGAGAAAATGATTCACAGGATTCTTGTGTAGCAGCGTTGGTGGTGTGTTCCTTGTCTGTTTTTAATTATCTTTCTGCTACCATTCAAGCCATTTCATTTCTTGTTATTGAAAGAGAGTAATGGAGAAGAATTTATGCATGCATACTCTTTGGCCAATTTTTCAATGATCTTTATGTTATTCATCTGAAGCTTTACAAAGGAATTCTTAGTTGTTCCTCTATTTAGTGAATCTCTCCCTTTTCACCTTATTCATATGCACTAAACCTAAGACGATCCAACAGTTGTTACTACCTTGCCCTGTGGAGAAATTTACCTCTAGATCTGATTTGATCATTATTTTATAAACAGACCCCATGACCCAATGGTGATCTGAGAAACTCGTCAACCACATCCTTATCTAAATATTTCACAAAAACCCCAACCCCATACTTTCATAGCTAGCTTAATATTCTCTTCAAACAAAGCTATATCAGACAGAGAGATCCCTCTCTGAGTCTTCGAGGGCTAGATCCAAGACTCGAAGCAGTTTTGATGTTGCCTCTATAACTACCATCATAGCCTTGGGCAAATTACAGAGAACTAATAGAATGGCGACCATACTGGAGACCTCTCCATAATAGTACACTTCAAGCTCTAGATCTGATCACTGATGGTGGACAGTGACCAGACACCATAAAGGCTAAGATCATTCACCTGGTGACTCAAATCAGCTCCAAATAGTGCCAAACTCAAAGACTCCACTGGAGGAAGAAACTAAAGCATGGCCAAGCAGCCCAGAAAGACCAGGTACTCAAGATCAAATTACATTCAAGACATCTTTGGTTTTATCTGCAATTATGTCTTGTCTTTTTCTAAGCCTGATCAAAAGTATATTGTTGAAGATTACTTTGACCATCTATTAATTGATGAGTCTCAAGAGATCATATCCCCAATTATAGATTATGAACATACTCATACACCTGTGCACATCCCAGATGCACCTGTAGAAACCCTAGTGAGACATAAGCCTCCTTCTTTATCTCCTACTCTTGCTAAACCTCTAGATGGTTGTAAGCCCCTTGCTTCATCCCCTGTGCTTGCAAAATTCCCAGACCGATACAAGCCTCTAGATTTGCCTCCTATTCTCCATGACCTCCCTGAGAATTACATCAATAATCTGCCTAGGTTTTATGGAGAAAATGGGAAGATCACTATTGAAAAGCATATTCAAAACATTGAGGATTTCCTTGACCTTTATGAGGTTGAAGATGATGATGTCTGTATCAGGATGCTTGCCCTATCTTTGCAAGGTAAAGTTAAAAATTGGTTTAGAAATCTGCCAGCTGCAAGCATCATAAATTTTCATCAGTTCATGCAAGTGTTCTTAGAGAGGTGTGTGATCATGGGAAATGTTTTCCTCATCCTAGAAGAATACGACCACTTCAAAAGAAAACTCGGGGAAATAGTACAACAGTTTTCAGCGAGGTTCAATGAGGTGTATCATTCAATACCTGTGGATGTAAGGCCACCTCCTGGTTTAGCCAAATTGCATTTTCCAGAAGCCTTTGATCCAGAAATGGCATTCCAATTAAGAGAAAGGAACATTGAAAGCCTTGAAGAAATGCAGAACACTGCAGTTGATGTGGAGGCAAACTTGCTGATCAAAAGGTCAAAGTTAAAGACATTCTGGTCAGCACCATGGAAGAGATGATGTAGAAGATCAATAGGAAAGATGAGCTCGTTGTCGAAAGACATCATGGTCCATTGATTTCAGAGAAAGAAAGTGTCACAGTTCCCAAACATTTTGCTGCTCATCCTTGGTACCATGGTTTGGATAATGATTCTTTCATGTATTCAATTCACAACACAGTCAAAGATGAAGCTCCATCTCAACTTGTAGAGGAACAACCAGCTGATATGCTATGCATGTTTGATGACATTCCTTACTTGGATTGTCCGCCCAAGTGTGATCAATATGATGATGAGCATGAGGTTGAAATAGAGGTGGATTGCTCAAAGAAATCAGCCACATGTTGTTGGCAGGAAAAAGGTCATTTACAGTTCAGATATGACAATCAACCCTTGCACAACGGTCATGACAACAATGAGGAAGAGGCAGAAAATTTCAGAGTAAGGGAAAAAAATTTGCCCTTTTGTTTCTCTTCTTTTCAATTTTTGAGAGGAAATTGTAAACAAGTTGTCAATGGTAGAAAGGGAGAATGTTTTGATCAACTAGGTGAAGATGCTAGTGTTGATGTGGAGGTTGTTCTAAACCCAGAATCACATCACTTGCCCTACTTTTATTTTCAGATTCTTGATGAAAGATTAAAGCCTAAAACAAATAATGAGCTGATCCATTGTGATTCATTGCCAGTGTGTCCTTTTTCTTTTCAAATTGTGAGAGGGAATCTTGGTCGAATTTTGGTTGAAAATCACAGTGTCAACCATGAAGTACCAGGAGGGCCAATATCACCACCATCCAAAACATTTTATGACCCTATAGCGGATATTGTGGATGATGTGTGTTTTCAAAGTCTGGTTTCATTTACTCAAAATGAATTAAAACACTATTATGATATGGATATGTTCAAACAGTCTACCCCACTATCTGGTGTAGCAGAGGCATCATTTCACAAACCATCAGAGCATCCACAGTCATATAAAGAAGTGTTGAAAGACACAGAATGCATAGGTGAAAAATTGAGTCTTGATGATGAGTTGTTTGAAGTTGAAAATCAAAAGATGGGCCAAACCTATATTGATCCTGTAAATACATATATGGAGAAATTTTTTAATATAGGATATTTTTCCATTGCCAGTGTTTTTCCTATTGTTCGGGTTTATCAAATCTTATGTAAGGGAAAGCAGGTTGGAAATTACTCTCAATCACGAGTAACAGACTTATTTCTGAGTTTCATCACAGACAGTAAAAGAACAGAGCCACTAAATCAACTGCTCGATTGGATCCATTGGCATTTTTCCATTACCTAGCTGAGCAATGATTGCAGTAGGGTAGGTAGGAAAAAATGAATAAGCTCAGCATTCCAAGCATCTCTTTTTCAGCAGTGTTTATTTTAATTTGGTTTCAGTTGCAAGATCAAAACAGGTACAAGTTGCAGAATAAGGTTTTGGGACCAACCCAATGGATAAAGCACCGGTCTGCATGATTCACAGGTCCGTGGTTCTTGACACCTCCTGGAAGAAGCTACCATCCACAGGTGGAGCCTATGTTGGGGTCCTATAATTATAGGCAACTCGATTCTTCGACTGTTGATTTGTCATTTCTCTCGTGATGACGAAGTCTGGCTTGGTTGATCCCGTTTTCTTCCCTCCATTCTTTTCGCTTGATCCCCCATCACCCTGCTGCATCCTTCATCCATGCCACGCCCTCACTCCCTTGTCCTGTTTCCCCATTGACTACCTCTCGCCTGTCACCCATCCATGAATAATCAGACTTAGGATGAACAAAAATAACAATAAAGTTAGTTACATTAAATAAGTAATGTTAGTATAGTTAGGATAGGTTAAACTAATTAATAAATAACTAGTTAATAACTAATTAATTATTAATTAATTAATTATTAATTAAGTTAAAAATATCAGTTAGTAATTAAGTTACAATTTAATTAATTAAAATATAATACAAATAAACAAAAACATACAAAACCAAAGATTAAATAAAACAATTAAAAATATAAAACAAATATAAAAATAAAACATAAAATGCAATAAAATCAAAACATATAATATAAAAAACAAAATATATATAAACAAAAAACAAACATAAAATAACTAAATAAAAATACAAAACATAAACAAAAAACAAACAAAAAATATAATAGAAAACAATTAAAACATAATAGAAAAAAACGTAATGAAACAATTAAAACATAACACAAAACATAAAAAACGAAACTTGTAAAACAATAAAACAAAAATTTAAAACTTAAAAGCTATCTTAAGTTTTCTTACCCCCCAACTCCCGTACACGCATACATCCACAACAAACGTTTTAAAATAAATCAACAAATGACAAAAATTCCGGACCCCCCCTCACCATCCAGACTTTAACGAGAGGGGGGGTCCGGAATGAGGTAGTTTTCAATACCACCCCCCATCCACGTGTCATGACACTATTCCAGTGGATCCCCCCCAAAAAAAATCGCTTACCACCTCAGGGGGGGTCTGGAATACCGCCTTCACGGAAAAAAACCGTTTTTTCATATTTTTGCCATTTTTTGCCTGTTTCACCATGTCTTCTTTCAAAACGGATTTTTGGAAAACGAAGATGGATTTTAAAAATCCGAGAGATTTTTTTTCTCAGCATGGGATGAAGAAAAAAAACCTCTCTCAGTTTTTTCAACGGAGCTACGAGAAGGGAGAATATAATCCATCTTCGAGGCCCTTTTTTCCATATTTCTTCTTTTCTGTTACAGTCCTGATTTTGCGAGAGCTGTTATAGCCAGCTGGTGGTGAATTTGGAAACAACGAAGGAGATTTTCGGCCAGCACATTCTCATATACAATAACCTCTTTCAGTTTTTTCCCAGGTGTCAGCGTTGAATAGAAATCCACGTCTGTTCGGACCCCTTTTTCGTAGAAAACCGGTCCGTCTTTTATGACAGACAGAGAATTCATTTACAGGGAACACATGGCAACGGTTAGAGCACCGATCCTCCAACTGGTAGAAAATATCCAAAAACCTCAAGCATTCAACGACTTCTGCATTCATTTGTTTTGATGCTTTTAGAGTCTATTTGCCAGCAAATCTTAAACAACCTCCAGTATGCCAGATGTTCAGGCAGCAGTTACCAATTTTAACCTTCCTTTTGGTTTGCATTTTTGTTTGTTTTTGAGACAGTCTACAGGTGTCGAAACTTTTGTAACTTCTTTTCTATTTTTAGAAAGCAAAGTTATGAGCTCGAGTGTTAGAGGACTGAGATATCTTTATTATTTATACACATGTAAAAGACAAAACAAGGGTTCGACCTGTGAAAAGTTTTTTCCCTTTTTTGGCTGGACTGTGGACCTTGCTACTCCAGGAGGTTTTTGTCTGTAATTTTTGAATGACTAAATAGTAATAGAGAAAATGATTCACAGGATTCTTGTGTAGCAGTGTTGGTGGTGTGTTCCTTGTCTGTTTTTAATTATCTTTCTACTACCATTCAAGCCATTTCATTTCTTGTTATTGAAAGAGAGTAATGGAGAAGAATTTATGCATGCATACTCTTTGGCCAACTTTCCAATAATATTTATGTTATTCATATGAAGATTTACAAAGGAATTCTTAGCTGCTCCTCTGTTCAGTGGATCTCTCCCTTTTCACCTTATTCATATGCACTAAACCTAAGATGATCCAACAGTTGTTACTACTTTGCCTTTTGGAGAAATTTACCTCTAGATCTGATTTGATCATTATTTTATAAACAGACCCCATGGCCCAATGGTGATCTAAGAAACTCGTCAACCACATCCTTATCTAAATATTTCACAAAAACCCCAACCCCATACTTTCATAGCTAGCCTAATATTCTCTTCAAACAAAGCTATATCAGATAGAGAGATCCCTCTCTGAGTCTTGGAGGGCTAGATCCAAGACTCGAAGCAGTTTTGATGTTGCCTCTGTAACTGCCATGACAGCCTTGGGCAAATTACAAAGCGCTAACAGCTTTCATAGCTCATGAAAAGAAGGAGATCAAAGATAATATGGTTATCTTAGATTCAGTGAAGGATCATCTAATTCCTCACCTATCCGAGAAGAGTATGACTAAAAATATGATTGATGCCTTGGTAGGATTATTCCAAAGTGTTAGCACTATGTAAATTGCCTAGGTTGAGGAAGAAACTCACAAAGGTAACCAGATAACCACTTTAGAACTAAAAAATAGCCCTTATATTTCACAGAGGGATATCTCTTGTCACTTTTATCCAGGTGGATATCGGTGGCCACCCACCTTTTCAAACTGGCTCAAAATAGTTTTCTGGCAATTTTGGTAATTTACTATTTTTACCAGTTTTCACTTTTGGAGCCGTTTTAAGGCCCTAAAAGATGTTTTTTGGGAAAACACATTTTAAATATTGTAGTTCCTTCCATATTTCACCTACAATGAATCTCCTCGACAATACCTTTCTAACAGTCTATCATACGCCTAAAATGGAGATCATATGCTAAAGTTATGATCCCGAGAAGTTGATGTACTATCTTACCCGAACGGGGCCCACATGACTTCTGGCGCTTCATCTCCTAAGGTTAGGTTTTTGGATTTCTATCATTTTTTGCATTCCTTCTTATGGTTAAAAGGCCTTAAGAGCCTCATTTTAATCATATTCTTGCGAATGAGTGCAACCATCACATCTCTTCTCAGAGATAATCCGCCACCATTCCAACAAGCTTGTTTTTGCTGCATTTTACAGTTTCAGCTTATTTCATTATTGAATAGAAAACCTGTTTTACTGTATCTATGTTATTCTGTGTTAAGCACATGTTAATAATATGTATTGATTTCGTTCTTCTCATAAAATCCAGATCACACTTGGTCTCTAAAGATAGGTTTTCTTTTGAGGATGAGAGGTTATATATTTGATTAGATGAAGGGATTTTAAGGTTAGATGGCAAGAAGGAAAGGAACTTGTTAGGAAATGAAGTCAAATATTAAATCAAATGAAATCAGTGACTAGTAGGTAGAACTCTCAAGGAAGCAAAGGCTAGGTAGGTAATGATCTTTCAGTTTTTTTAATTTGTTGTTAAAGAATGAAAAAAAAGATAAAAACACATAACAACATTCAAAGAACCATTAAAGATGAATTTTGATGAGTTAAGAAGCAAATGGAAGTGTTCAAATTGCTTGAAGCTAAAGCATCATTTTCAAATAAATTTTAGACCATTTTATATCCAATTTAAACATATAAGTATCAGTAGATGAAAAAAATAAAGAAATAAGAAGAAAATACATGGAAAGGAACACAAACTTTAGGTCATCACCACTAGACTCTTTAGTATGAAAAATATTTGGACATCTGCACTAGTATTTCATTCAAATTCAGAAAATTTGTACAATGATCAATACAAAATATCCTTTTTTATTTTTCCAACCTATTGGACATCTATACTCATTCAATATATAGAAAAATATCACATTCTAGCCTAAGGAGGTCTAAATCCATATTTTTCCAAAGATAGAGAGTTGTTACTATAACTTAGGAAATAATATTTTCCAAAACTCTCCTCATATCCTACTATCTAGGGTTTGATTTTCTACCAAATAAAAATGTGCCAATTGAAGAGAAAATCATGGGATATGATAAAGGAATATCCAAGCTTTAATATTGATATCAATTTTGGATCACCCTTGCTAAGTTGGAGGTCCATCAAGTTGAATTTCAAAAGATTATAGAACTCTATCAACAAATCTAGCTGGGAGAAATTATGGAAAATAGGCCTCAAAGATCATTTCATATATTCCAAATAATAACACCTATGTAAAATTGGAGAGCATTTTTTTTATTGGGTCCATTATTGAAAAAAACCTCTTTTTTGTTTTAAAAAAGTCTTTTCCAGATTCTCTGAATCGACACCCAAATATGAGGACTAAAACAAGAAAACTTTAAATGCTTAAATTTGGAAAAATGGGATGTAAATGTTCATTGAAATCTCCCAAAACATGACACCTGTGTAAAAATAGAGAGATATTTGTGTTATTGAGTTCATTATTGAAAAAACAAATCTCTGTTTTTTTCCAAATGCCTCTCCAATTTGTCATAAAATGATCATGAATTTTATCACTAAAATTGACATTTGCCTAGCGTGCCCTGCAACTCGCTACACAATTGTCAGCTACAACACTTGCGTAGCAAACTTGCACAATGAATGCTTGGTTTTACCCTTATTCGTTTGTGTTTATCACTGCAAGATGTCTAAATGTTATCCACTAATGTTTTGGCCTATAGAAACATTGTACTAAAGTTTGGAACCATTTATCTTTCCTTCAAAACATTAATTCCTTAGAAAAACTCTAAAAGATTTAAATTTGCAAAACTGAGGCTTGATCTCATGATGATATTCACTTGTTATGTATTTAAATCTTTTCAAACCTTTGTATAACACTAAAATTGCAACTGAGCTTTGACTCCGAGCTAATCATGTCCTACTACAACAATGGCACCTACAACAGTTGCGTAGCATGATAATGCTACACAAACTCTGTTTTGTCTATTTCTTCATCCATTAATTATCATGACTTTAAAGAACCAGTATTTATGAGGTTTTTAGAATACATATAATGGATAAATTCATAATTCTATAGAAGGTCGCCACCTTGAACACATCAACTACCTGAAACTCACTGTTTCGGGATTAATCCGTAAGTGCGGACACAAACCGATCTCCCTAGATCCACCTGGATCTAGAACAAAATAGGACAGAATAATACTCTTTCCCTAGATTTAGACTATTGAATGAACTAGGAGTCAACGATCATGAACATACCTTATGAATGCTTCCTTGGGTCTCTGTTGTTCCATCTTCGCTCCAATGCTCTTGTGTCATTCAGATCACAACAGTACAAACCAATCGAAGTGAAGATAGATCAATATATTCAATAGCTAATCTATACATATGATCAAGGAATTATGTAATAAAGTGATATCATATTTATGGGAAAGGGATATATTACTGTATTAAATTAATAGAAAGTGAAACTTACAACCTGAGCCTTCATGTTGCAAATCTCCTTTCGATGGCTCCTAGCTCTGACACACACACTTGCTCATGCATGAAGAAAATCAACCACTTTTGATAACCTTGCTGGTGTCTCTAGCTGTTGTAGCATCAGTCCTTCATACAATCTTCCACTAATTCTCCAATCAATCTCTTGCTAGTTTGCTTCTAACCTTTTCCATGAGCATTCCCCTCAATATATAGGAGAGAATAGATTAGTTACTTGGATAGGAATGATCCCAAGATATCAGGAAAACCAGTACTTAGATAACCATTCGAATGCCAACTCATCCTTCTAGAAGATTCCCTTCTAGAAGGTTCGAGAATTTATCTTTTTCCTTCCTTTAGAAGATGTCCGCACCCTAATAGTTAGGTACAGTGCGAACCTCTCGCACCCCATCTTAATGCAGCCTGCGAGAATCATGCATTCTCGCAGGCAAATATATAGGTAGCCTGCGAACCTCCCTTAAAAGTATGATTTCTGGAAGCAGACAAAGGTAACTTTTCTCAGGAAAGTGTTCTAGTGAAGAGCCTGATTTTTCCATCATCATTACATCATCATTATGACCAAAATTGTGGATAACAGAATGCCCCCCAAATTCTGAGATTGGAACGAGTGACAGTCGATAGACTTTGTAAGCTGCATGTGTGTGTCAAGAACTAAGAGCACATCTAATCGGAAACCTACAAACATCCAAGCATCGACATAATATCATATATATCAATTATGAGGTAGGCATTCCCATACTCAGATCATAGACTGATGACATCATAAACAAAGGTCATGGCCACCAATCATACACTGTGGATCCATGCCGTCACAATATAGCATAGCCACCTGAATACACTGTGGATCTATGCGACAAATATTCAATCAAGATGACATAGCCATGAAACATACATAGTGGATCTATGTGTCGCAAATTATACATACTCCATCGCAACCTGGATCACTTAAGACAATATCTAGGGTCTTCAATCTCACCGCCCAAAGTACGAATCTAACCAAGTGATTACATGTGTTGAAGTCGAACATGGTAGAAACCACTTGATTACCGGCCATTGATGTAACCGTTAACAAGTGCGAGGGAAATCACCATTGATGTCAATGACTCCCAAGGTACTAAAGTACAATCCATCGATTGTGAATAAATGAGTTGATGTCGAACATCCGACGGAATCTTTCGATCAGGGGTCAATGATGTAAACCCACTGTTGAAAGCGAGGAAACTTTCCATTGAGGCATGCAAGCTTCAAGGTACTGAATAATTTCTAGGTCTTGATTCCAGATAATGTGCTGAAGTCGACCGAACAAAACTTGTCACAGGAGGGCCTTGATGTATCCCCCATCAATGACACGAAATGAGTAACCGAGTTTGAAAGTGAGACAGAACATGTTTCAATTGGACTGGACACAGGGAAGGCCGACACGAAGAGAATGGATAACTGCAGATGGCCGACTCAATATAGGTTTCAGACGGACTTCTCTTGAACATATGAATGACACGACCAATGATTTGGCAGCATTGACTCAAAGACGACACATGGAATGACCTTGTAATCAATCGAAAAAGAGACAAATGGATTTCCCAAACCGGCTTCAAATGATGAATAGGGGGTGTCATGTTCAAGAGCGACACTTACTGCCAATCAATACAAAGATGAAACATATCCCTTTCCCAAATTTCCCCCCACCATTTCTGGCAAGTACCTCTTTATTTTTATGCAAGCTTGAAGAGGATCACATATACTTGTTGATATAATCTCATCCTTCGGACGAGTCCCTCGGAGTATTTTTAACGAACCCTAGGAAGGAGTGGTTCGGTCCCATCACATGTCTGTCAATTTTTGTTTAACGAGTCCAGAAATAGTAAACTCAAAGGTTTTTCAAGATTATAGAGTTTGGAAAAACACTTTAAAAGAGAACTCTCTCAGTTCATTTTTCGTACAGTAGTCCAACGAGACCGAAAAAGGGTTAAACTATCACTCGAAGGACGCGTACTTCAAATACTTTATCGAGCGTGAAAATAGCAAGGTCGCTCGACGATCTTTTCATGTTTAGAGAGTCTGAAAAGAGCTTAAAGATAACTCCAGGGGGGTTCCTTTTTCGTATAACCTTATTGAGCCCAAAAAAGTGATAAAAGTATGCTCAATCACATTCTCATGTATTTTCGAGCACAAGAACGGACAAAGACTAAGCTCGGGATTGTTTTCATTTTTATGCAAGCTTTGAAAACAAAACAAAACTATGCTTGGGATAGATTTTATTTTTTAACGATCTTGACACAGAAACAAGAACTATGCTCGTAACCTCCATTTCATTTTTTAATGAGTTTGCCACAGAGATGAAAAAACTATCCTCATTTGGTTTCATTTTTTAACGAGCTTGAAATTGGAAAACTATGCTCAAAGACCTCTTCTTGATCATGGATTCCAAGAGGACAATGCTCTGGAATGACACCATGTCAAAGGACAAAACTCGGTCATGGCTTCCAAGAGGTCTTCACTAGAAGGAAGAAACACACTCTGGAAGGACACCATGTCGAGGGTCATGACAGGAGTAAAGAGATCAGGCTCTAACAACTCTATTGAAGAGATCACCATGTCAGCTACTGGATCTAAGTCATCAGAAGTCAAAGTCATGGGTGACAATGCCACATAATTGACCTGTGGCAGGGGAGATACTGTCTACATACAATAACCATTCAGGGAGGCAATCCAGGCGGGGTCAATGAAGGAAAGTTGATCAACAGTCACAACTCGTCCATCATGAGGGAAATATATCACACGAAAAAGAGTAGACACAATAGCTTTCATGGCATAGACATAATCTCACCCAAGGAATAAAGATAAATCCAAGGAATCTTGGACTACCATGACGTCAATAAAGACAATTTTCCCTCCCAAAGTTACAGGAAACTGAGGAAGGGTCCTTAAGGTTGACTAGTTCTTCTGTTAAAAGCTAACGGATTCTGCATAACCGGCGCAAGTGGAGGACAACCCAATGCTTGCCAAGCAATAGAGGACAAAATGATAACAGAGGAACCTTCATCTATCAACGTTTTGGTGACGTTCCGACCACAAACCTGTATTGTAATCTGGAAAGGAATGTAAGAGGGAAGTCAAGGTCCAGTTAGTACATCCCAATCAAAACGGATGGCCTCATTACTTGGAGGGGGTTCCATGGGAGAAGGAGGAATACCCCTTGACACGGCAGATTCTGTATCAACGAGAAAAACATGGGAAGTATCGGGTTTACTCTCGAGCAGGAGAGCAGGATCGACCGACGGAGAGATCAGATCGACCACTTGGGTTTCATTCTCCAAGGGGAGAATGGGGTCGACAGGTGTAAACAGATCGACCACTTGGGTTTCACTCTCTAACAGGAGAGTAGGGTTGTGTTGGCAGCCAACCCATTTTTTTTTATTGCTCTCAAAAAGCTGCCTACACCCCTTGTCGTATTACGACAAATCATTGTCGCATTGTGCTTTTAGACGTTCGTCTCATTTTTGCGACCGTTACGATTCAATTTCGACTCAGTTTTCACAACTGCAAGTGTGAAAACACCTCTTTCGTTGCTAAGATTGTCGTCGTCTTTGGTTGATTTGCTAAAAGATACTTGATCACTGGTTTATCACATGACTGCTAAAGGTTCTATCGAACTTATGTTCTTGAGCATTATCTTACTTTGATTGCACATTTGGATATATTTCATTGTTAAACCTTTGGGCATAAAAGTTATTGGTCTTGTTCTTATCTTATGAAAATTATAATGGATTTGGTCATATTGTTTTTATCCTTGGTTTTGGACTTTCACTCGATTATTATATGAAGAAATTTTTGATTACGTGGTTCTAAGACTTTGGAATACAAACATATACAATATGCACCGAATACATGGACAAGTTTATAAGGTATGATAGAAATGGTTCAAGGTACATGAGTTAATCATATTCGACTTTAGAAATCGATACTTGACATACTATGTTTGCAAAGTTGGATTATACGTTGGATGTTTCATAAGTCCCGAGCTATGTAAACCCTGTGATTGAGCGATTGATTGAACGATGGAATTGGCACGTTGAATCGATAGTTAATGCTGGTACTGTGTTTGTTTTAAACTTAACACTTGGCGCATTATTATCATATGAGGTGTTTTTAATTACGTAGAAGTGGTGATTCACCCATTCGCTGGTCGATGCATCTGTTTAAATGATTATGGCTTTAACAGCTCTGTATAGGTCATTAATGCAATGCGTGGTGATGGTAATCCCACCACCTTCGCACGCATGGAGTTGTTTTCGGTCTCGTCGAGCATTCAAACTATTGAAGCCCTATCCTATTCACTCTGTGCATTGTTCATTCGGTGTAAAACCTACCATGAACAGAGGTTATGGCTCCTGTTGTGAAGGTCGAACCTAATGGATGCCAAGCGCCGTTGACATTCGATGGTGCATATAGCGACCTTGAAGAATTTGGGTGGCTTTCGTTTATAAGGAAGTTCGATGGTTTTAATATCTCTGTTGCTCAGCAATTCGCACTGTCATTTGATGGTTGCCGAGCCAAAGTGGGAGATGTCCAGCTTGAAATCACTGAACAATCTCTCAGCCTGGCAACTAGTCTGCCTGTCAAGGGACAAAGATGGTCCAAAAGCTACAAAGTAAACGATGTCCCGTGGACACTGTTGTTTTGGTCTCGGACAGTGAGGTCATGCAACAGAGGTTTACCTGCGAAGATGTTGAAACCCCGCTGGTATGATCTCTTGATGATTCTCAAGCAATTCGTTACTTGTGAAGGCAGGTATGGATTTGTTTTCCTATTTCATCTACATTTGTTAATGGTATTTATGGGTTTCGAGCTTAGCATGCCGCATTATTTTCACCTAAGTTTATTCAAAATGGCTAAGAAGTACAAGCGAAGTCAGGCTGATACTAGCCTCTTTCATGTTGGGTTGATTAAAATGCTGGTTGTTTATGAATTGGGGTTACGTCAAGATTCCTGGCACAATTTTCTCAACCGTAATGGTTTTGAGGAATCAAACCCTCCACAGGTCGATAATCCTGTGGTATCCGAGAGTAAGTCTACCCCTGTACCCTACAGTGTTTTACTACCCGAACCTAAACCCGACTCACCTGTGAATTCGCCTATGGCTGTGACTAAAGTTGCTAAACCCATAACCACAAAGGCTAGAGCGAAGACTGCTGCTAATACTAAGAACAAGAAAAATGCAAGGATGATCTCTCGCATGGAGAGAAATAAGTCCAAGCCTCCTGCCAAAACAGAGCCTGTCATGGTCAGTGAGGACTCAGATTCGAGCATTGAGCGTTTTATCGCCGAAGAGGGCTTCTGTGGTGACGAACCTCTTTACGATTTCGTTGATAACTTGCCTCCTTGTCTGCGGGATAACTCTGATTTCCCTGGTATCAAGCCACCTCATGAAACCCTCGGGGAATCATCAAACCCCCCTTCTGCT
>ML787994.1:874595-903910 GCA_009831015.1 Picea engelmannii
AGCCCTACAACTAATCTAATGTAGGTTTGCTACCAGAAAAGATAAAAATGTCTAATCAATTTTTATAAGCGCTTTATTTTATGGCTGTTGTTACTCAAAAGGAAGATGGCGTGGATAATATGGTGTTTTGACCGACTCGAAAATTATGCAAAGATATGAAGATGCAATCATTTTATTTCGATGAAAGCTATGCTACAAGAAGGAGAAAACATTTATCATTCCCATATGCACGATGTCCCAAAATATATTAAACTCATCAATATCAATCAGGCAATTTCGCTACTTCAAATGCAATAATGCCCCCAATCTAATATAAATCAAGAAACTAAATCTTTTTGTTTCAAAAATTTCACTAAAAGCAATAATGAACTTTCTTAAAACAATGAAACCCAAACTAAAAATTTTCTTTTAAAGTGAACTATTCAGAAGAAATCTGATCTTTCCCTAATCAATTCTAAAGAAAACACACACTTTGTAATTGAAAGACACTCCAAGCAAGAGACTAATCCTTCAAAACCAAACAAAGCAACAAGAGAAAAACCAAGAAAACGTAACTCTCAACCAATCACTGGATCTCAACAAATCAAACACATTCATAATCTGAAGTCAGAAAGAATGGTTTTCCAATAAGAGCCAAGAAATGAAAGTCAAGCTACAAAGGGCAAGAAAAACCTTGAAACCCTAAATCTGTTCAAGGAAGAAAACTAAATCAAGATCCATGTCAATCAATAGTCCAATAAGCTCATAAGAGGTAAATCAACTGATCTGAGCAATTGAAACAACCAAAAGTCAATTTCAAAATTTTCAAAAATCTTGCTCGCAAGCAAGCAGTGTTACATAGTGCGAGAAGATAAGATTCTCGCAGGCAACCTTGTAGCAAGGTGCGAGGTGTTCGTACTAGACCCTATGTGCAGGGTGAAAACCTGAATAGTTCTCGCAAGCTGCAGTTAAACACAGTGTGAGAACTCCTGAAGATGACAAATTTTTTTGAAAATGAAGTAAAATTCAAACAGGCTTCTGAACCCAGTAAGTCTATCAGGATATCCTGAAGACTCAGAGACTGACAAGACAGGAGAAAAATGAAAATAGAGCAAATGGCCATAGAAAAACTCAAAACCATAAAGAAAAAAGGGAATGTTCCCCAGTGGAGTCACCAATTTTGTTTCAGGATTAATCCGTAAGTGTGGACACAAACTGATCTCCCTAGATCCACCTGGATCTAGAACAAAACAGGACAGAATAATACTCTTTCCCTAGATTTAGACTATTGAATGAACTAGGAGTCAAGGATCATGAACATACCTTATGAACGCTTCCTTGGGTTTCTATTGTTCTAGCTTTGCTCCAATGCTCTTGTGTCGTTCAGATCACAACAGTACAAACCAATCGAAGTGAAGACAGATCAATATATTCAATAGCTAATCTATACATATGATCAAGGAGTTATGTAATAAAGTGATATCAGCTTTATGGGAAAGGGACATATTACTGTATTAAATTAATAGAAAGTGAAACTTACAACCTGAGCCTTGATGTTGCAAATCTCCTTTCGATGGCTCCTAGCTCTGACACACACACTTGCTCATGCATGAAGAAAATCAACCACTTTTGATAACCTTGCTGGTGTCTCTAGCTTCTGTAGCATCGGTCCTTCATACAATATTCCACTAATTCTCCAATCAATCTCTTGCTAGTTTGCTTCTAACCTTTTCCATGAGCATTCCCCTCAATATATAGGAGAGAATAGATTAGTTACTTGGATAGGAATGATCCCAAGATATCAGGAAAACCAGTACTTAGATAACCATTCGAATGCCAACTCATCCTTCTAGAAGATTCCCTTCTAGAAGGTTCAAGAATTTATCTTTTTCATTCCTTTAGAAGATGTCCGCACCCTAATAGTTAGGTACAGTGCGAACCTCTCGCACCCCAGCTTAATGCAGCCTGCGAGAATCATGCATTCTTGCAGGCAAATATATAGGTAGCCTGCGAACCTCCCTTAAAAATATGATTTCTGGAAGCAGACAAACGTAACTTTTCTTAGGAAAGTGTTCTAGTGAAGAGCCTGATTTTTCCATCATCATTACATCATCATTATGACCAAAATTGTGGATAACACTCACCAAAACAGAGAATGGTTTCCCCTGGATTGCCATAATACTTGGCTCTAAATCCAATGATTTGTTTGAATATATGGAATTGGATATGAGCCTTGGGACAAAAATATTTTAATAAACAACTTTAAACCCTGCATATTCCCTGAGAGCCAAATTTGTAATTTTTTATGTGAAAATTTACATGAGCTAACACAAAGCACTAACCTGAATATGGAAATTATATTAAAAAATAGACTTTTATATGTGCAGTTGTCTAGATTTGACAATGTTACCAAATATTTCATGAGGATCACTTAGTTTCTCCATCCACTTGCAGCCATAGGGGAGAAAATAAAGGATGTAGGGCTCATGAATGTTTCATTGAATGGTGTTCCCAAGTCTTGGGAACCATTTTTCAAGGGAGTGTGTGATAAGGATTATTTTCGGCACGAAATGAGAGCGGAGATATAACAAAGAAATGCACAGAGATATCACAGATATTCAATGATATAATAGAAATGTATCAGAGATGCAACCATAAACACAGATATACAGTAATACATGATTTCTATTAATGAAAGAAATGTACAGAGACTGTAAAAATACAGAGTGAAAGACTCGCTAGATTAATGGTGGCAGCTTATCTCTGAGAAGAGATGTGACGACTACTCGCATTCGCAAGAGGATGATTAAAATGTGGCTCTGAAGGCCTTTTTACAATAAACAGGAATTCTAAAAATCCTAGACATCCAAACACCTAACCCTAGGAGATGAAGCATCAAAAGTCATGTGGGCCCCGTTTGGGTAAGTTAGTACATCAACTTCCCGGGGTCGTAACTTTTGCATACAATCTCCGTTTTAGGCGTATGATAGCTCGTTGGAAAGGTATCATAGAGGAAATTCATTTCAATGGATCAATAATTCCTTCAACTATCATTGAGAACCTAGATCTCTAAAAAACTTAATTTAGACCCTCAAAATGGGCCTGGAAGTTCAAACCTGCTAAAAATAGTAAATTGTCAAAATTGCCAGAAAACTGTTTTGAGCCAGTTGGAAAAGGTGGGTGGCCACCGATATCCACCTGGATCAATTCTCCCTCCTTAATAAGAAATGGTATCCATTGTGTTAAGTTCCTGGGGGAGAGGGAAAATCATTTGTTGGATCTACATCTTGATGATCTATTTGTATTGCTCGAGACATCGCGCTACTCAGTTTTTGGAAGTATGTCAAGAACCTGTTGAGACTAAGGCTGTTCAACAAGTCAAGATACATGAGAGGATGGTGTGCAGAAGTAATATTTGTGCTTTGCTACAGCCTTTTCAACTTGCTTGTGTTGGATAGAAGTTGCTTGGAGCGAGGCTGTAGTGGTTGCAGTGTCCTTCTGTTCTCATTTTGAACAGATTGTGAAGAAGCTAAATTTTGTAGTATGAGATAATACCTTGCGAAAATTTTTAGGTGGAAAAATAGTCGAAAATACCTCTGGTATTCTATAGAGATGACCCCCCAAAGTAACAGTGACACTACGGGGTCAACACTCATAAANTATATGGTTGGCCCAAGAGAACATCACAGACATCCAGTGGGGCAACATCACATAATACCTCGTCCTTGAAGGGATGGATGCCATATGACAATCGACATTGCTAGATGACATAGAGATCTCATCCTTGGTGAAGCCACCCAATGTTGTATGGATGTGGGTGTGGTGTTTTCGACAACCCCAACTGTTTGATGACCTTTGCTGAGATGAGGTTCTTCTGGCTTCCGCTATCAACAATAAAATGCAGTGGGGTCTCCTTCACCCACATCTATGAATGAAAAAGGTGCTCCCCCTCTTTGGGATCTATTAGTTCTTCTGGTTGAATTGATGCAGTTGCGACAATAGCAGTGGTGTATGTGTCAATGATCTGTCCTTTACCAGTATTTTCATAATCCAATTTTGAATCAGGGTTCAGCTCCTTGTATTTGATCTAGGCCACCAATGACTGTTTTGAGCAACATTCATCAGTGTTGTGCCAGGGGATTTTTGGAAATCGCACCATTTTCCGGTGTCCTTCTTTGTCTTCCCGTGACCCTTCTTTTCCCGTGTCTTAGATTGGTTTTCAAGAGACTGTTTGTTAGGGCTCTCTTTGTGATACTTTGTTTGTTGCAGATTTACAGGTCCGAAATCCTATTTTTTCTGGTGCTTAAATTTCTACTCGATTTTAACAACATATCGATAAGCAGCACCGAGTGATGAGATTTCCAGAAAATCCATTTCAGTCTAGATGTATCTGTGTAGAGCCCCATGGTATTTCAGAACCAAATGTCACTCGGAGTCTTCGATACCCAACTTGGTGTGCAAGGTATGGAAGGTATTGGTGAACTCCAGAATTTCTTGGCCCCTCTCTTGCCGCAGTGTGGTCCATCTCATGTACCGGTCCTCATAGTTTCCAACAGAGTAATGATGTTCCTTTACCGCATCCAAAAAAAATTCCCAAGTGGGATCGACCCCATATATTTCAGACTCCTCTGTGGAACTCTACTCCCAATAAGTTTCCCATCAATGTTTGACATGGGGGAGAGCTATAAGGAGTGCGAAGGTGATCTTTTCTTTGTCGGAAAATTTGTGAACAGAGAAATAACCTTCTAGCAGATTTAACCATTTGTCTAGGGATTCTGCATCTATCTACCCTTCAAATATAGGAATATCAAAATTAACTTGTACCTTCAAAGGTGAGGTGCCTCCAAAGTGTTTGCTTGATGAAGATGCACCTGTTTCTATCGACAGGATTTGAAGGATGTGGAAAAAATTCTCCATGATTTCGTCCCTCTGTCGCGTGAGAGATTGCCCAAGCAACAGAGTGATAGGATTGTCTACTCTATAATTTTTCTTTTCTTCCTCCATTCAGGGTTTCTTGGTTGTGCCAGAGCGATTTTCCTCAAGAGAGACAATATCGAGACCCAAATTTATATACTCAGACCTCATCGGAGACATGCACTAAAAAAAATGATCAAGAATAGCCTGCTCTGACCCCACTGATTCGGATTATTTTCGGCACGAAATGAGAGAGGAAATATAGCAAATAAATGCACATAGATATTGAAGATATTCAATAATATACCGGAAATGTATCAGAGATGCAACCATAAACACAGATATATAGTAATACACAATTTCTATTAATGAAAGAAATGTACAGAGACTGTAAAAATACAGAGTGAAAGACTCGCTAGAATGGTGGCAGCTTATCTCTGAGAAGAGATGTGACGGCTACTCGCATTCGCAAGAGGATGATTAAAATGAGGCTCTGAAGGATTTTTTACAATAAATAGGAATGCCAAAAACCCTAGACATCCAAAAACCTAACCCTAGGAGATGAAGCGTCAAAATTCATCTGGGCCCAGTTTGGGTAAGTTAGTACATCAACTTCCCGAGGTCGTAACTTTTGCATACAATCTCTGTTTTAGGCATATGATAGCTCATTGGAAAGGTATCTCCGAGGATATTCATTGCAGTGGCTTAGTCATGCCTTATCCTATCATTGAGAACCTAGATCTTGAAAAACCTTCATTTAGGCCCTAAAAATGGCCCCAGAAGTTAAAACTTGTGAAAAATAGTAAATTGCCAGAAAACTGTTTTGAGCCAGTTGAAAAAGGTGGGTGGCCATCGAAATCCACCTGGATCAATACTCCCTACTTAGGAAGCAATGGTATCCACTACGTTGAGTTCTTAGGGGAGAGGGAAAAGCGTTTGTTGGATCTGCATCTTGATGAGCTTCTTGTATTGTTGGAGACATCACATTGCTCAGTTTGTGGAAGTATGTCAAGAACCTGTTGAGACTGAGACTATTCAACAAGTCAAGATACATGAGAGGATGATGTGTAGAAGGAATCTTTGTGCTTTGCTGCAGCCGTTTCAACATGCTTCTATTGGATAGAAGGTTCTTGGGGCGAGGTTGTAGTGGTTGCAGTGTCCTTTCGTTCTCCTTTTGAACAGATTGTGAAGAAGCTAAATTTTGTAGTATGAGATATTACCTTGTAGAACTTTTTAGGTGGAACAATAGTTGAAAATACCTCTGGTATTCTGTAGAGATGACCCCCCAAAACAGTCACACTACGGGGTCGAGACTCATAAAGAACATGGTGCTTCCACATATATGGCTGGCCCAAGAGAACATCACAGACATCCAGTGGGGCAACATCACATAATACCTCGTCCTAGAAGGGCTGGATTCCATATGAAAATCGACAATCTTGGCTGACACAGAGATCGCGTCCTTGGTGAAGCCACCCGATGTTGTATGGCTGCGAGTGTGGTGTTGTCGACAACCCCAACTATTTGATGACCTCTGTTGAGATGAGGTTCTTATGGCTTCTGCTATTAAAAATAAAATGCAGTGGGGTCCCCTTCACCCACATCTGTGACTGAAAAAGGTGCTCCCCCTCTTAGGGATCTATTGGTTCTTTTGGTTGAATTGTTGTGGTTGCGACAATAGCAGTGTGGTCTGCGTCAATGATCTATCCTTTACCAGTATTTTCATAATCGGATTCTAAATCTAGGTTCAACTCCTTGTCTTTGATCTCGCCCACCAATGACTATTTTGAGTGACATTCATCGGTATTGTGTCGGGGGATTTTGTGGAAATCGCACCATTTTCCGGTGTCCTTTTTTGTCTTTGTGTGACCCTTTTTTTCCCGTGTCTTGTACAGGTTTTCGGGAGACTATTTCTTAGGGATGTCCTTGTCATACTTTGGTTGTTTCGGATTTACAGATCTGAAATCCCGTTTGTTCTAGTGCTTAAATTTCTGCTTGATTTTAACAACATATCGATAAGCATCACTGAGTGATGAGATTTCCAGAAAATCCATTTCAGTCTGGATGTATCTGTGTAGAGCTCCACGGTATTTCAGAACCAAATGTTTCTCAGAGTCTTTGATACCCATATTGGTGCGCAAGGTATGGAAGGTATTGGTGATCTCTGGAACTGCTTGGCCCCTCTCTTGTCGCAGTGTGGTCCATCTCATGTACTAGTCCTCATAGTTTCCAACAAGGTAATATTGTTCCTTTACTGCATCCACAAAAAAATTCCAAGTGGGATCGGCCCCATATATTTTAGACTCCTCTTTGGAACTCTTCTCCCAATAAGTTTCCCACCAATGTTTGACATGAGTCAGATCTTTAAGGAGTGCGAAGGTGATCTTTTCTTTGTCAAAAAATTTGTGAACAGAGAAATAACCTTCTAGCAGATTTAACCATTTGTCTAGGGCTTATGCATCTATCTATCCTTCAAATAAAGGAATATCAAAATTAACTTGTACCTTGAAAGGTGAGGTTCCTCCAAAATGGTTGATTGATGAATATGTGCATGTTTCTATCGACATGCGTTGAAGGATGTGGGAAAAATTATCCATCATTTCACCCCTTTGTCACGTGAGAGATTGCTAAAGCAATAGACTGATAGATTCGTCTGCTCCGTCATTTTTCTTTTCTTCCACCATTGAAGGTTTATTGGGTTGGCGAGAGCCATCATCCTCAAGAGAGACAAGCTCAAGACCCAACTTGCTATACTCGGACCTTGTCGAAGACATGAACTGAAAAAAACAATCAAGAACAGTTTGCTCTCATACCATTGATCCGGATTATTTTCAGCACGAAATGAGAGCGGAGATATAACAAAGAAATTCACAGAGATATCGCAAATATTCAATAATATAACATAAATGTATTAGATATGCAACCATAAACACATATATACAGTAATACACGATTTCTATTAATGAAAGAAATCTACAGAGACTATAAAAATACAGAGTGAAAGACTCGGTAGAATGGTTGCAGCTTATCTCTGAGAAGAGATGTGACAGCTACTCGCATTCACAAGAGGATGATTAAAATGAGGCTCTGAAGGCCATTTTAAAATAAACAGGAATGCCAAAAAGCCTATACATCCAAAAACCTAACCCTAGGAGATGAAGCGCCAAAATTCATGTGGGCCCCGTTTTGGTAAGTTAGTGCATCAAGTTCCCAGGGTCATAACTTTTGCATACGACCTCCGTTTTAGGTATATGATAGCTCGTTGGAAAGGTACCTTCAAGATGATTCATTTTGGGGGCTCAATCAAGCCTTTGGGTATCATTGAGAACCTCGATCTTGAAAAACCTTCATTTAGGCCCTCGAAATGCCCCCAAAAGTTAAAAGATGCTAAAAATAGTAAATTTCCAAAATTGCCAGAAAACTATTTTGAGCCAGTCGAAAAAGGTGGGTGGCCACCGATATCCACCTGGATCAATCCTCCCTCCTTAGCAAGCAATGGTCTCCATTTATTTGAGTTCCCTGGGGAGAGGTAAAAGAGTTTGTTGGATTTGCATCTTGATGAGATGCTTGTATTGCTAGAGACATCGTGTTGCTCAGTTTGTGGAAGTATGTCAAGAACCTATTGAGGATGAGGTTGTTCAAAAAGTTGAGATACATGAGAGGATGGTGTGCAGAAGAAATCTTTATGCTTTGTTGCAGCCTTGTTGACCTTCTTCTATTGGATAAAAGGTGTTTGGGGCGAGGCTGTAGTGCTTGCAGTGTCTTTCTGTTCTCCTTTTGAATAGATTGCGAAGAAGCTAAATTTTGGAGTATTAGATACTACCTTGCGACACTTTTTAGGTGGAACAATAGTCGGAACTACCTCTGGTATTCTGTAGAGATGACCCCCCAAAGTAACAATGACACTATGGGGTCGAGACTCATAAACAGCACGGTGCTTCCACATATATGGTTGGCCCAAGAGAACATCACAGACATCCAGTGGGGAAACATCACATAACACCTCATCCTTGAAGGCTTGGATGCCATATTAAAATCGACATTTGTGGCTGACACAGAGATCTCGTCCTTGATGAAGCCACCCAATGTTGTATGGTTCTAGGTGTAGTGTTGTCGACAACCTGAACTGTTTGATGACCTCTGTTGAGATGAGGTTCTTCTAGCTTCCTTTATCAACAATAAAATGCAGCGAGGTCCCCTTCACCCACATCTGTGAATGAAAAAGTTGCTCCCCCTCTTTAGGATCTATTGGTTCTTCTGGTTGAATTGCTGCGGTTGCGACAATAACAGTGGGGTCTACCTCAATGATCTTTCCTTTACTATTATTTTCAAAATCGGATTCTGAATCAGGGTTCAGCTCCTTGTCTTTGATATCGGCTACCAATGATAGTTTTGAGCAACATTTATCGGTGTTGTGCCGGGGTATTTTGTGGAAATCGCACCATTTTCTGGTGTCCTTTGTCTTCCCGTGAAACTTATTTTCCTGTGTCTTGGACTGGTATTCAAGAGACTGTTTGTTAGGGATGTCTTTGTCATACTTTGGTTTTTGCATATTTACAAATCCGAAATACCGTTTGTTCTGGTGCTTAAATTTATGCTTCATTTTAACAACATATCGATAAGCAACACCGAGTGATGAGATTTCCAGAAAATCCATTTCATTCTAGATGTATTTGTATAGAGCCCCATGGTATTTCAAAAACAAATGTCACACAGAGTCTTTGATACCCAGATTGGTGCGTAAGGTATGGAAGGTATTGGTGAAATCCAGAACTGCTTGGCCCCTCTCTTGTCGCAGTGTGGTCCATCTCATGTATTGGTCCTCATAGTTTCCAATATTGTAATACTGTTCCTTTATTAGATCCACAAGAAAATCCCAAGTGGGATCGACCCCATATATTTCAGAATCCTCTGTGGAAATCTTCTCCCAATAATCTTTCCACCAATGTTTGACATGGGGGAGAGCTTTAAGGAGTGCGAAGGTGATCTTTTCTTTGTTGGAAAATTTTTGAACAAAGAAATAACCTTCTAGCAGATTTAACCGTTTGTCTAGGGCTTCTGCATCTATCTGTCCTTCAAATATAGGAATATCAAAATTAACTTGTACCTTGAAAGGCGAGGTGCCTCCAAAGTGGCCACTTGATGAATATGCACCTGTTTTTATCAGAAGGCATTCAAGAATGTGGGAAAAATTCTCCATCATTTCGTCCCTCTGTCGTGTGAGAGCTTGCTCAAGCAACAGACTGATAGGATCGTCTGCTCCATCATTTCTCTTTTCTTATGCCATTGAGGGTTTCTAGGGTGTCTAAGAGAAATTTTCCTCAATAGATAAAGCTTGATATCCAACATGATATACTTGGACCTCGTCAGGGACATGCACTAAAAAAAACGATCAAGAACAACCTACTCTGATACCATTGATCCAGATTATTTTCGACATGAAATGAGAGCATAGATATAACAAATAAATGCATAGAGATATTGAATATATTCAATAATATAACATAAATGTATCATAGATGCAACCATAAACATAGATATACAGTAATACACAATTTCTATTAATGAAAGAAATGTACAGAGACTGTAAAAATACAGAATGAAAGACTCGCTAGAATGGTGATAGCTTATCTCTGAGAAGAGATGTGACGGCTACTCGCATTTTCAAGAAGATGATTAAAATGAGGCTCTGAAGGCATTTTTACAATAAAAAGGAATGAAAAAAACCATAGACATCCAAAACCCTAACCCCAGGAGATGAAGCAACAATATTCATGTGGGCCCCATTTGGGTAAGTTAGTACATCAACTTCTCGGGGTCGTAACTTTTGCATACGATCTCCATTTTAGGTGTATGATAGCTCATTGGAAAGGTATCGTCGAGGAGATTTATTTTGGGGTATTAATCATAACTTAGGCTATTATTGAGAACCTTTATATTGAAAAACCTTCATTTAGGCCCTCAAAATGGCCTCGAAAGTTAAAACCTGCTAAAAATAGTAAATTGCCAGAAACCTATTTTGAGCGAGTCAGAAAAGGTGGGTGGCCACTGATATCCACCTGGATCAATTGTCCCTCCTTAGGAAGAAATGGTCTCCATTGCGTTGAGTTCTCAGGGGAGAGAGAAAAAGGTTTGCTAGATCTACATCTTGATGAGCTGCTTGTATTGCTGGAGACATTGCGCTACTCAGTTTGTGGAAGTATGTCAAGAACCTGTTGAGGTTGAGTCTATTCAACAAGTAAAGATACATGAGAGGATGGTGTGTAGAAGGAAACTTTGTGCATTGTTGTAGCCTTGTCGACCTGCTTCTGTTGGATCGAAGGTGCTTGGGGCGAGGTTGTAGTGGTCCTAGTGTCCTTATGTTCTCCTTTTGAACAGATTGTGAAGAAGCTAAATTTTGCAATATGAGATACCACCTTGCGGCACTTTTTAGGTGGAACAATAGTCAAAACTACCTCTGGTATTCTGTAGAGAAGACCCCCAAAAGTAACAATGACACTACAGGGTCGAGACTCATAAACAACATGGATCTTCCACATCTATGACTGGCCCAAGAGAACATCACAGACATCCAGTGGGGAAACATCACATAATACCTCATCCTTGAAGGGTTGGATGCCATATGACAATCGACATTGATGGCTGACACAAATATCTCATCCTTGGTGAAGCCACCAGATGTTGTATGGGTGCGGGTGTGGTGTTATCGACAACCCCAACTGTTTGGCGACCTTTGTTGAGATGAGGTTATTTTGGCTTCCGCTATCAATAATAAAATGTAGTGGGGTCCCCTTCACCCAAATCTGTGAATGAAAAAGGCTCTCCCCCTATTCAGAATCTATTGGTTGTTCTGGTTGAATTTTTGTGGTTGTGACAATAGAAGTGGGGTCTGCGTCAATGATCTGTCCTTTACCAGTTTTTTCAGAATCGGATTTTGAATCAGGGTTTGGCACCTTGTCTTTGATATCGGCCACCAATGACTGTTTTGAGCGACATTCAATGGTGTTGTGCCAGGTTATTTTGTGGAAATCACACCATTTTTTGGTGTCCTTCTTTATCTTCCCGTGACCCTTCTTTTCCTGTGTCTTGCACTATTTTTCGGGAGACTGTTTATTAGGGTTGTCTTTGTCATACTTTGGTTGTTGTAGATTTACAGATCTGAAATCAGGTTTGTTCTAGTGCTTAAATTTCTTCTCATTTTTAATAGCATATTGATAAGCAGCACTCAGTGATGAGATTTCTAGAAAATCCATTTAAGTCTGGATGTATTTGTGTAAATCCCCACGGTATTTCAGAACCAAATATCGCTCGGAGTCTTTGATACCCATCTTGATGCGCAAGGTATGGAAGGTATTGGTGAATTATAAAACTTCTTGGCCCCTCTCTTGCCGTAGTGTGGTCCATCTCATGTACTGGTCCTCATAGTTTCCAATAGCGTAATATTGTTCCTTTACCGCATCCACAAAAAAATCCCAAGTGGGATCGGCCCCATATATTTCAGACTCCTCTGTGGAACTTTTCTCCCAATAAGTTTCCCACCAATGTTTGAGATGGGGGAGAGCTTTAAGGAGTGTGAAGCTGATCTTTTCTTTGTCAAAAAAATTGTGAACACAGAAATAACCTTCTAGCAGATTTAACCATTTGTCTAGGGCTTCTACATATATCTGTCCTTCAAATACAGGAATATCAAAATTAACTTGTACCTTGAAAGGCGAGGTGCCTCCCAAGTGGCTGCTTGATGAATATGCACCTGTTTCTATCGACAGGCGTTGAAGGATGTGGGAAAAATTATCCATCATTTCGTCCCTTTGTCGCATGAGAGCTTGCTCAAGAAACAAACTAATAGGATCGTCTGCTCCATCATTTTTATTTTCTTCCACCATTGAGGGTTTCTTGAGTGTTTGAGAGTGATTTTCCTCAAGAGAGACAAGCTCAACACCCAACTTTCTATACTCGGACCTCGTCGGGGACATGCACTGAAAAAATGATCAAGAACAGCCTACTCTGATACCACTAATCCAAATTATTTTCGGCACGAAATGAGAGCGGAGATATAACAAAGAAATTCATAGAGGTATCGAAGATATTCAATAATATAACATAAATGTATCAGATATGCAACCATAAACATAGATATATAGTAATACAGGATTTCTATTAATGAAAGAAATGTACAAAGACTGTAAAAATACAGAGTAAAAGACTCGCTAGAATGGTGGCAGCTTATCTCTGAGAAGATATGTGACAGCTACTTGCATTCGCAAGAGGATGATTATAATGAGGCTCTGAAGGCATTTTTACAATAAACGGGAATGCCAAAAATCATGTACATCCAAAAACCTAACCCTACGAGATGAAGTGCCAAAATTCATGTGGGGCCCATTTGGGTAAGTTAGTACATCAATTTTTCGGGGTCATAACTTTTGCAGACGATCTTCATTTTAGGCATATGATAGGTCGTTGGAAATTTATCTTCGAGGAGATTCATTTTGAGGACTCACTCATGCCTTAGGCTATCATTGAGAACCTCTATCTTGAAAATTCTTCATTTAGGCCATCAAAATGGCCCCGAAAGTTAAATCCTGTTAAAAATAGTAAATTGCCAAAATTGCCAAAAAACTGTTTTGAGCCAGTCAAAAAAGGTGGGTGGCCACTGATATCCACCTAGATCAATCCTACCTCTTTAGGAAGCAATGGTTTCCATTGCATTGAGTTCCCGAGGGAGAGGGAAAATCATTTGTTGGATCCACATCTTGATGAGCTGCTTGTATTCTTGGAGACAACGCACTTCTCAGTTTGTGGAAGTATGTCAAGAACCTATTGAGGCTGAGGCTGTTCAAAAAGTCAAGATACATGAGAGGATGGTGTGTAGCAGGAATATTTTCACATTGTTGCAGCCTTGTCGACCTGCTTCTATTTGATAGAAGGTTCTTGGGGCAAGGCTGTAGTGATTGTAGTGTCCTTTTGTTCTTCTTTTGAACAGATTATGAAGAAGCTAATTTTTTTAGTATGAGATACTACCTTGCAACACTTTTTAGGTGGAACAATAGTCGGAACTACCTCTAGTATTATGTAGAGATGACCCCCCAAAGTAACAATGACACTATGTGGTCGAGACTCATAAACAACATGGCACTTCCACATATATGGCTGGCCCAAGAGAACATCACAGACATCCAGTGGGGAAAAATCACATAATACCTTGTCCTTGAAGAGCTAGATTCAATATGAAAATCGACATTGTTGTCTGACACAAAGATCTCGTCCTTGGTGAAGCCACCTGATGTTGTATGGTTGCGGGTGTGGTTTTGTCAACAACCCCAGCTATTTGAGGACCTCTGTTGAGATGAGGTTCTTTTGGCTTCTGCTATCAACAATAAAATGCAGCGGGGTCCCCTTCACCCACATCTGTGAATGAAAAGGTCCTCCCCCTCTTCAAGATCTATTGGTTCTTCTGGTTGAATTGTTGCGGTTGCGACAATAGTAGTGGGGTCTGCGTCAATGATATGTCCTTTACCAGTATTTTCAGAATCGGATTGTGAATCAAGGTTCGGCTCCTTGTCTTTGATCTCGTCCACCAATGATTCTTTTGAGTGACATTCATCAGTGTTGTTCCAGGGGATTTTGTGGAAATCGCACCATTTTCCGGTGTCCTTCTTTGTCTTCCCGTGACCCTTCTTTTCCTGTGTCTTGGACTGGTTTTCGAGAGACTGTTTGTTAGGGTTCTCTTCGTCATACTTTGGTTGTTGAAGATTTACAGATCTGAAATCCCATTTGTTTTGGCGCTTAAATTGTTTCTCTATTTTAATAGCATATCGATAAGCAGCACCGAGTGATGAGATTTCCAAAAAATCCATTTCAGTCTAGACGTATCTGTGTAGTGCCCCATGGTATTTAAGAACCAAATGTCGCTCGGAGTCTTTCATACCCAGCTTGGTGGGCAAGGTATGGAAGGTATTGGTGAACTCTTGAACTGCTTGGCTCCTCTCCTGCCGCAGTGTGGTCCATCTCATGTACTGGTCCTCATAGTTTCCAACAGGGTAATACTGTTCCTTTACCTCATGCACAAAAAAATCCCAAGTGGGATCAACCCCATATATTTCAGACTCCTCTATAGAAATCTTCTCCCAATACGTTTCCCACCAATGTTTGACATGGGGGAGATCTTTAAGGAGTGTGAAGGTGATCTTTTCTTTGTCAGAAAATTTGTGACTAGAGAAATAACCTTCTAGCAGATTTAACCATTTGTCTAGGGCTTCTACATCTATCTATCCTTCAAATACAACAATATCAAAATTAACTTGTACCTTGAAAGGTGAGGTGCCTCCAAAGTGGTCGCTTAATGAATATGTGCATGTTTCTATCAACAGGTGTTGAAGGATGTGGGGAAAATTCTCCATCATTTTGTCCCTCTGTCACGTGAGAGCTTTCTCAAACAACAAACTGATAGGATCGTTTGCTTCGTCATTTTTCTTTTCTTCCACCTTTGAGGGGTTCTTGGGTGTGTGAGAGCGATTTTCCTTCAAAAGAGACAATATTGAGACCCAACTTGCTATATTCGGACCTCATCGGGTAAATGCACTAAAAAATGATCAAGAACAACCTACTCTGATACCACTAATCCAAATTATTTTCGACACAAAATGAGAGCGGAGATATAACAAAGAAATGCACAGAGATATCGCAGATATTCAATAATATAACATTAATTTATCATATATTCAACCATAAACACAGATATACAGTAATACATGATTTCTATTAATGAAAGAAATGTATAGAGACTGTAAAAATACAGAGTGAAAGACTCGCTAGAATGGTGGCAGCTTATCTCTGAGAAGAAATGTGATGGCTAATCACATTTGAAAGAGGATGATTACAATGAGGCTCTAAAGGAATTTTTAGAATAAACAAGAATGCCAAAAACCCTAGACATCCGAAAACCTAACCCTAGGAGATGAAGCGCGAAAATTCATTTGGGTCATGTTTGGGTAAGTTAGGACATCAACTTCCCGGGGTCGTAACTTTTGCATATGATCTTCGTTTTAGGCGTATGATAGCTTGCTGGAAAGGTATTGTCGAGGAGATTCATTTCAGGGGATCAATCATGCATTCAAATATCATTAAGAACCTCGATCTCTAAAAACATTCATTTAGGCCCTCAAAATGGCCCCGAAAGTTAAAACCTACTAAAAACAGTAAATTGCCAAAATTGTCAGAAAACCATTTTGAGCCAATTGAAAATGGTGGGTGGACACCAATATCCACGTGGATTAGTGTGAACTCA
This sequence comes from Picea engelmannii, assembly GCA_009831015.1. Lineage (NCBI taxonomy): Eukaryota > Viridiplantae > Streptophyta > Pinopsida > Pinales > Pinaceae > Picea > Picea engelmannii. The sequence goes on from ML787994.1 coordinate 890,776, forward strand.
GGAAAAACTCCAATACTTGTAGAGACTTTGGGATGATTGCATCCAGGAAGAGACTCGAGCAAAGTCTAGTAGGGGAAAGTAGGGAGATGAAGATGAGGAGAACCCAACCCTTGCCAATAAGGAAAGAAATGGTAAATGAAAGGGTTCCAATGGTAACAATGAGGATTCAACCTTACATCCAAGTAAGAAGTAATTGAGTAAAATAAAGTGATTTCCATGCCACAAGTATGGGAACTATGCATCACAATGTCCAGAAAAGAAAGGTCGAGGCAAGATGCAAACAAAAAAATCGACAAGAAGCGACTAGATGATTTTGTAGAAAATATTCATAAGTAATTCTAAATGTTATCATGCCTCTCTACCAGCACCAACTCAAAGAGTGCTTGGAACTTGGACAATGATGATTCTAATCAAATGACAGAGGCACGAGAGTTATTCATATGTCCAATGGAGGACTCAGGCACCCATGTGGATATTGGTAATGATACATCCATGTATGCAGTGAAGGGGAAGAGAACTATCATGTTTTAAATTGAGTAAGGGGTTTCATTGCAGGCCCAAGATGTGATTTATGTACCATAATTGAAGAGGATTTTTCTCTCAGTCTTAACTATGGAGGACAAGGATTATGCAGTCTTGTTCCAGAATAAACAAGTGTTCATGCATTCATAGGGAGATATCTCTTCCACAAAAATCAACATTGGTGTCAGAGGGAGTAGGTTATAGAGGTTAAAACAAACTCATGTAAGAAGATTGAAGGGGATCTTGGATTGTGGATAAATTTCAGTGACATAGGAATAGGAGAAGGAGGATTTGAAGGGTGAGAAGGAAAAGGAAGAGTTGAGTTCACAAACTTCTAGTGTGGGAAGTCAATATTCATATGGGAAGAGGGAGTTAACCCCTTCCAATACTATAAGGAGATCTAGTTGGTACGAGATGACATTGATGGATTCTCAAGAGAAGGATGCTTCTAGGAACACATTGAGGGAGGGTAGGAATTCAACAAAGTTTCGAAACTTCATGGTGTTAGCAACATTTCTTGTATAGGGGTGTTTTTCTCTCCGATTTTAGGCCTCTGGTGTAAACGCATAGAAGTGGGGTTTTGAAAACCGGTCAGATGAGTTTTATTCAAAGTCTGCAGCCATAAGCGTCGAGCGCAACTCATAGAAGAAGTCCATTTTGGGCTTAAATCAAGCGAGCGAGCAATCTGATTTCAACAGCAAGGATCCAGCGATGAAGCAGATCAATGGTCATCGGGATTTCGGGGCTACCAAGTTACCCGATATATAGCTCATAGAAAGCGCCTATATTTCAAGACTAAATCTGGGTCGTTTGATCCAGTGACGCATGGCGCAAGATCTAGTCACATCGGCATATCAGCATTCGAGAGTTCGAGGGGTAAAAGTCCCTCATCATCTCACATCTCGAAACCCCAAACCCCGAAACGTCGATAAGAGCCTTTGAAGCTAAGCCTATGGTCCTAGCACCCAGTCACATCAAGCGAGCCTGGTAATAGAGGCAACCCTCTTCTAACATCAAATACCATCTCAACCATCCATCTGAAGGAGACACAGTGCAATAGCTGAGCCACGAGTGGGGCCCTTCGAGGTTTTCATGATAAAAGCGCTGAGGTCATCTCAGTCGTTCATCCATCATTGAGGCTCGGGCACATTTAATTTAAAGAGGGTGTAGATCAGGACGGTCATGATCCAGGCACTCAAATTCACGGACAAGGTCCAATTCCGCACCCCCTCCGTTATTCTAGCTTTAACGAGAGGGGGGGGTCCGGAATCGGAGATAATGTACGAGCGCATCTGGACGACCCAAGTCTTGTCACTTATATCTATGGTCTGTATTGAATTCTAGACACCCCCATCGGTTCTGCCTTTAATGGCGGGGGGGGGGTTCGGAATGGAATTTCACTCTAGCGGGCCCCCCTTCCTGTCGTGTCACTGTCCAAGTCATTCTCCCCGTTTCCACATGTTCTCCACCTACTGCCACCTTCTTCCCCCGTCATCTGTCCAACTTCCCTCTTTCCATCCACATGGCCCCTCCTCAGCTCATCTCCCTCTCGTCTCCTGCCATGTGTCCCTCTCACTCCCAGTCAACTCAACCTGTATGATCATTCCTTTTACTCTGTGTCCACCTGTACCCCCGCACTCCACACACCTTCCTCCTCTTTTGTTTTCAGACCGCGTGGCCTTCCTTAGATTATATCACAGCTGAGCATCTATCTTGGGTGCACGATCGGCTAGAGTCTACATGCGCAAACTGTCAGAAGACATGCAAACGCAATGTTTTTAATGCAGCATCTTGTTTTTGCTGTTGTTGTTGCTTTGAGTATATGAAGGCATTTTCACCATTTTTGTAATGATCGATGGTTGAGCAAGGCTCTCGATTGTAAAAAATTTAATAAAGCATTGGTTATTTTGGTTGTGTATTAACATCTAAGACTTCTTGCCTTATGAATGTCAGCTTCTTTCCATGTCATTGTTCATATTGTATTAGAACAGCTCGGAATTGGAGGATCTAGTCGAGTTGTGACTATGATAGGATGATGTAGGTTGGATCACTGTAATAGTCGCATTGTTTCTAATCGGTCTCTGTGTTTTTCTTAGCGTTGAATGACTTGGAATTGGAGGATCTAGTCAAGTCACCCCGTCAGTTACCCGAAACTCTGAACCAAGAGGATCTTGCACTTAGAGTTTTTCTTCTGCAGACTGCTAAAAGGCCCGTTTCCCAAGGTAGTTTTGCTCACTCCTTTCACCAAGTCTTCCACCTGCCCATTTTACAATCAATCTACTGACTGAAGTTAGATCAAGACCTCCTTTGTTCTTTACATACCAGACCCGGTCCTCGAGCTAGAGTGATTCCATCCTGAGTCTCTACCCATTTGATCACCCATTAAAACAATCGTGACATAAAAATGATGGGCATTGGGATCTGCTCCTGCAAGCGATCCAAGAGTGACTTCCGACACTAACATTTCTGGCGCCATTGCCAGGAACAAAGTTGAAGATTTTCCCTGGGTAGAATGACATTGAGCCTCTGATTCTGAAGGTGCATCAAGCATCAGAGCCCTTCAAGATTGCTACTGTGCACCTGGCAACTCCGCTGTGGCGACTCCAAAGTTTCCACATCACTGTGTCAGTTGTGGCTACTTTAGCATGCCTGAAAGCTGACCCAAAGGAGCTTTCTCGAGAAGGTTTCAGCAGCTTCTTTGTCATCTTGAGAAGCTTCCTGGGGTAACAACAACGTTAGGATCTGGCCTTTGACGGTGAACAAGGACCAGACACATTCGAAGCTGCGCATATTTCACCGGGCGAATCCATGATTCAAGGATCGATTGGTGACTCCACTGGTTTGATATGGTGAAAATCCTTACTCGCAGGTTTGCTCCTTTTAATTTTTCTGCTATTCCTGGTTTTCCTAATGTTGTCCCCTCTCCAAATGAATGGAGAGATTATTTTCCCATATTTGGAAAATGTGAAGAGGACAACCCTACTCAGCACCTCAGTGAGTTTCATGAACTCATGCGTTAGTGGGAGATACATCATGAAGATGTATTACTAAAGATGTTCATGTTCTCGTTAGCAAGGGATGCACATAGATGGTATCATTCTTTACCCCCTGCTAGCATTTCTTCACTCAGTGAGTTCCATGCAGATTTCACTGCTTACTGTCAGAAGTTGTATCCCTCTGAGTTGATTTTTCATAACTGTTGTGAGGAATACTACAAAAAATGTATACAAGATAGAGTTGTCTCTTATGAAGGCTATGAGGATGATCCTGATGACCTGGATCAGGAATCAGTCCTTTCTCCTCCCCATTTGTCTGCTTCGGGCAGAGTTATGGAGATGGTAAAATCTATCACTACCAGACTAGATAGGTGGGAAGCTGAGCGATGTGCTGAGGATTTCCCATCCTTTGAAGCAGATGCCCTTAGTAGCTCTACTGAGGGCAATTATGAAAAAATCTTTCCCACAGGTCCTGTTTATGGTCATTATGAATCTGACCCATGGGAGAGCCAAGAAGAAGAAATCCTCCCAGATATGATTATGTCAGATGGAGGCTGTGATGATGAGGGTTGCAAGGATAGAAGATTGGGGGAGGAAGATGCTCTGAGTGAATTGATAGAGCAGGCAAAATCTCTTATTGCCCAACATGCAAGGTTGGAATCTGAAGGCAACAAAGAGAATTTTCTAGTCTTCAAGGCAGATGATCTGAGCATCTTTTTTGAAGAGATTATTGAAGATTTCTTGGATGCGTTAGCATCTGCCCCCGATGACCCTACTGTCTCATATTTAAACGAAGAAGCCATTTTGGAAGAGGATTGTTCTTTCTTACTTCATGAGATTTCCCATGATGTATTTACATTTGGGATTGAAGAGAAAGATCGGGAGACCGTTCCCTTTTTACAAGATGGGAGAGTGCACAAAGAGGAGGAGGAACCAAAGGAGTAGTTGAGCACGCATTTCTTTTTCTATCCAGAGCCAGTCAGTGAGAAGTCATCACCCAAGATCAGTGAGCCTACGAAAGTTGTCCACTCACCTGTTCTTGTTAGAGATATTCAACCACATGGAAACAACTGTGTAGCAGAGGAGGCTGCCTGTCACCAATTTTCCAAAATTCGCCACTCATTCTATGACCCTATCAGTGAATACATGGAGTGGGATGTCCTTTATGCCTTGGAGACACCCTATTTTATATCAACTTCAGCATGTGAGGAGAAGTTGAAGAGTGTAGCCGTTCTGCTGTCACAGTTACACCATATGCTGGTGATCATCGACAGAAGGAAGGAGCTTCTATCTAGGAAGCTGCTTGAATGGCTATGGTGGAAGTCTACTTTCACCTAGCCCCATGTAAAATATTTTATTAGCATTAGGACTGTATATAAATAAGCTCCTTTGAGCATGTAGCTTTGTTTGCTTTTCTTTACTTTTCGGCCTATATTTTCAGAAGCGGTATGTTTTGAGCTTGACTCCATAGCCCAATAGCAAGGCACTGGGACTGCAAAATGAGTCCTTAGAGCATCATAGGGACAACTCTATCCACCACGGAGCCTAATGTTAGCAACATTTCTTGTATAGGGGTGTTTTCCTTTCCGATTTTAGGCCTTTGGTGTAAACGCATAGAAGTGGGGTTTTGAAAACCGATCAGATGAGTTTTATTCAAAGGCCGCAGCCATAAGCATCGAGCACAACGCACGGAAGAAGTCCATTTTGGGCTTAAATCAAGCGAGCGAGCAGTCTGATTTCAATGGCAAGGATCAAGCGATGAAGCTGATCAACGGTCATCGGGATTTCGGGGCTACCAAGTTACCCAATATATAGTGTCAGAGAAAGCACCTATATTTCAAGACTAAATCTGGGTCGTCCAATCTAGTGATGCATGGCGCAAGATCTAGTCATGTCGGCATATCAAAATTTGGGAGTTCGAGGGGTAAAAGTCCCTCCTCATCTCACATCTCGAAACCTCGAACCCCGAAACACCGATAAGAGCCTTTGAAGCTAAGCCTATGGTCCTAGCACCCAGTCACGTCAAGCAAGCCTGGTATTAGAGGCAGCGCTCTTCTAACATCAAATACCATCTCAACCGTCCATCTGAAGGGCACACAACGCAATAGATGAGCCACTAGTGGGGCCCTTCGGGGTTTTCATGATAAAAGCATCGAGGTCATCTCAACGGTTCATCCATCAGCGAGGCTCAAGCACATTTAATTTAAAGAGGGCGTAGATCAGGACGGTCGTGATCCAGGCACTCAAATTCACAGACAAGGTCTAATTCCGCACCCCGTCCGTCATTCTAGATTTAATGAGAGGGGGGGGGTCCGAAATTAGAGATAATGTATGAGCGCATATGGACGAACCAAGTCTTGTCGCTTAGATATACGGTCTGTATTGAATTCTGAACCCCCCCATCAGTTCTTCCTTTAATGGAGGGGGGGGGTCCGGAATGGAATTTCACTCTAGCAGGCCCCCCTTCCTATCGTTTCACTGTCCGAGTCATCCTCCCCATTTCCACCTGTTCTCCACCTACCTCCATCTTCTTCCCCCATCATCTGTCCAACTTCCCTCTTTCCATCCACATGGCCCCTCCTCAACTCATCGCCCTCTCGTCTCCTACCGTGTGTCCCTCTCACTCCCAGTCACCTCCACCTGTATGATCATTCCTTTTACTCCATGTCCACCTGTACCCCCGCACTCCACACACCTTCCTCCTCTTTCCTTTTCAGACTGCGTGGCCTTCCTCAGCTTATATCACAGCTCCCGTTTCCTCTCCATCGCCTCCACCGTGTTGATGCCATCGCTCCCATCATACCCTTTTTGACATCCACCATAGGGGTCCCTAGTAGTAGTCCAACGAAGAAACATCCAAAGAGAGACCGTTCAGCTGATCTAGGTGGAACCATTAGGAGACCTCCATGTCCCAGAAGGTAGGGTTGAGCGAGGTTGTCCCCATTCCTAAGAAAGAAGTTATTGTGGTTGTTGCTAGTGGTTGAGCATCATCTCTGCCATAAAAAGAAAGTCCAACAAAGGAATAAATCTTGTCAATTCATATGCAGCAGGACAGTCCAAAATATGATAGCGTCTGTCTTGGGTGCACGATCGGCCAGAGTCTGCATGCGTAGACTGTCAGAAGACATGCAAACGCAATGTTTTTAATGCAACATCTTGTTTTTGCTATTGTTGTTGTTTTGAGTATATGAAGGTGTTTTCACCATTTTTGTAATGATCAATGGTTGAGCAAGGCTCCCAATTGTAAATACTTTAACGAAGCACTCGTTATTCTAGTTGTGTATTAACATCTGAGACTTCTTGTCTTATGAATGTCAACTTATTTCCATGTATTTGTTCGTATTGTATTATAACAGATCGGAATTGGAGGATCCAGTCGAGTTGTGACTGCTATAGGATGATGTAGGTTGGATCACTGTAACAGTCGCATTGTTTCTAATCGGTCTCTATGTTTTTCTTAGCGCTGAATGACTTGGAATTGGAGGATCTAGTCAAGTCACCCCTTCGGTTACTCGAAGCTCTGAACCAAGAGGATCTTGCACTTAGAGTTTTTCTTGTGCAAACTGCTGAAAGGCCCGTTGCCCAAGGTAGTTTTGCTCACTCCTCTCACCAAGTCTTCCACCTGCCCATTTTACAATCAATCTATTGACTAAAGTTAGAACAAGACCTCCTTTGTTCTTTACATACCAGACCCGGTCCTCGAGCTAGAGTGATTCCATCCTAAGTCTCTACCCATTTGATCACCCATTAAAACAATCGTGAAATAAAACTAATGGGCGTTGGGCTCTGCTCCTGCAAGAAATCCAGGAGTGACTTCTGACGCTAACACATGGCATGGATATGTAGCATCATCGATTCCATGACTTCCATCATTAAGATAGAATCTCACTAGGAAGTTTGGAGGTATACGAGTGAGTAGGATTATGTGTCTGACATTGTTCTAGGGTCGGAGGGAGAACCGGTTCCAAGTGGCTCTTCAAGGAATAACTTCTTTCCTACGAGGGAGTGTTGATCTTGGTATAATTAGACAAAAATTTCCACACAGTTCCAAGTTTCTATATGTGTGGAAGTCAATCAAGTCCTTATACCTTGAGAATTTACTTTAATTAGCGGAATTATTAAATAAAGTGATTTTATTAATTAGTTGAGGTATTTAAGGAAATTCTAAAAGTAATTAGCATTTAATCTTAGTCATTGATATCAAGTAAGGTGACAAGTAATATCAACCATCAATCACTTTGGATATTAGGGTTAGGTCATAAATCAATGTTATAAAATCAAGGTTGGCGTGAAGGAGGAAGACACTTGTGTGAGACATTATGTGTCAATACACAAGAGAGAGAAAATAAAGAATTTTTCTCGAGAGGGTTGGATCATGAAGGAATATGATTGAAGGATATTTTGTATAGGTGGACAAGGAATTCCATATATAGATTACGTCAAACAGAAGAGAGAACACAAGAAGTTGCAAGTGGGTTTCAACAGAGTGAAGCCACAGGAAAGGGTCAAGACGTAAAAAAAAATTTGAGCATTCCTTAAGCTCATGTATACGGGTTTCAGTAGATACAAACAAATATATGCAAGTTTACTTAAGGAAAGGTGCATACACCTCGAAAATCATGCCAGATATGGGTCGTACAAGAAATCATACTTTTTCAGTTTTTTCTGTTGTTGTATTTCTCTCAGTGGGTCACTATCCCTATTATGATAACCCTTATTTTATCATAATTAAATCATATTAGCATTGTTTTTCACTTTGGATTTTTTCCATGGGTATCTACCAAAAAATATTGGTTTTTATCTGTGCATTATTTGGTTTCTAGTATTGCTTACACTATCTTTATTTGAGTTGAATATTCAAGTAGTGTATGTTGTTTTGTGATATTCTAATTTTATTTAGAACAATGAAATCACTAGATAACAAGATACCTAGGCACTGAAGTAAGGATTTCAACAATGAACATGTGCATGAATTTTATTGAGAGTGGGATGTCGAGTGTGCTCTACATTAGTTAAATCATACTTATATTTCTCTTTGTGTGGGATTATCCTCTAATGATTATGAGGATGACTATTTTTCATAATGCATATCACACCCCAATTTCTAGCAAAACTCAAAATGGATGAAGGCTAGATATAGATAGATATACAAATACGAAGTTTGAAAACAAGTTCATTCCAAGAGACAAGGAAACAACCTTGGCATGGATGTATGGTGAAAAAATATCAAGTAGAAGTAGAACCAAATCAAGACCGACAACATAGTATTAGGGTAAAAGTAACGTGGACTTTTGGTCATGAATTTAATCTAGATTATTATAGTCAATTTTTTTTGGATTGAATCTACAAACACAATAATTGGATGATTGGAACTACCATGGATCACTATTACACACTCTCAATTCTATGGAAACAATGAGGAATAGAAACCAATATGCAATTTGGTTGGTTTTCAAGATGAATAGAACCAGGAATTGAATTTTTTTAAGTGATGCATTGTCAAATAACTTTCAACAAATATATATTCTAAAAACTATTTATCCAAAGTAGAAATTGCATATGAAATAGGTAGGTCGCTATCTTGAGAGCACAACGTCAAATATTGAATTTTTTTTTTGACGTTTATAATAGACACGACGAAATCAATTGAAATTTAAATCAATAGATTCCATGGCACATAATAAAAAAAATGTAAACCATGTTGATTAATTGGGTTGGTTGTCATTGATTTCAACCCTTGAAGAAAGTCCGATAGCACAATGGTTTGGGTAATGGACTGACATAGACCCCCAACCCTCAGGTCGGAGTCCTCTCAGGATCATTCTAAATCTTCCCTCCTGAGTCTTATTGACTCTTAGGTTCCTCCACAAGGAATCCTACACACACACAACAACAATGTTTTTCCACAGGTCCTTATGAGTATGCCCCACGTGAACCAACACAAAACATCACTCAACTCCCCTGACCAAAATAACAATGATCGCGCCCTGTTTCCTTATTGGGACTTTTCCTTTTCCTTCCTTTTTGGATTTCGGGTTCACGATTTCATGAATCCTTTTGTCGAAGTTATGGACCTTTCCACCTTCCGAAACCCAAAATGCCAATTTTCTTGAAATGCTTGGTCGCGTCCTCCTACACATTTATATTGCGTTTCGCGACTTCGGGAGTTCCAAAACAAGGAATCCTGACGTCTTGTCTTCACGACTACCGAACTGTCGAAACCCAAAACGTTCAGCAAAAGACTGGCTTTTATCAGAACTTTTTTTTCCTTTTCGGGGTTTCAGACTTCGCGATTTCATGAGTCTTGATGTAAGGCTTCCGGCTCTCTAACCTCCACAAACCCTGAATTCCGAAACAATATCTCCAACGGGATCAACGGCTATAAGCCTCCATTCGATCCGATGGCCCGCATGATTTTGGACTTTCGGGTACCGGGAGTCCAAGACTCTCGATCCCAGAACACTGTCCTCTCGGGTTCCTGAACCCTGAAACACCAAATCATCGAAATTCCACTTCAAAATATCTTGGATCTTGCAACTTCAAAATTCTAAATGTAAGGGGCCAAGCTCCCTTTCCTCAGGATTTTTGCTATTCCGAATCCTGAAATGCCGAAATGATTTTCTTTTCCCTAGGATTTTGCATACCAGGAGTTTGAAACTCTCGATTCCAAATCATTGTCTCCTTGAGATCTCGGATCCCGAAATGTCGAAATACCGAAATTCTCTTCCAAAGGTATTTCGCGTTTCACGATTTCGGAGCTTCTGATGTGGAGCACTCTACTCCTTGTCAACGAGAATGCCGAAATGTCGATTCCCGAAATTCTGAAATTCCTCCTGGACTATTCTTTTTGCGATTTGGGAGTTAGAGTGACCAAGGGTTTTGGATTACACTTCGGAATCACAATTCCCGAAATAATCTGACGCTCCAATAGATCACGATCAATGGTTTACGTTGACTCCTGTTACCAGAGTGATGGATTTTCCCCTCCTTATCCACCTTGTAACTTCTCTAGATCTTACGGTTCTCGTGATTTCGGGAGTTCTCCTCAGAGAATTCCAACTGTTCAGTTTCCTCCTCAAGAACCTCTGGCTCAAAATCGTCTCTTCGATCCTTCTCTAGGATGTGACTTCTACGCAACAACTTGAGCTTCCTGCTTCCTCTTGAATGATTCAAAGGCCCTAACCCTTCTGAGCTTTCCTATGACAACTTCATGTCACCAAAAGAACTCCTGCACGCACTCCTTGTGGCAGACCTTCAAATACTTCTATGTATTTGAACTCTTAATTATGTGCACCTTCTGCAACAACAACTTTTCAATCTTGCAACCTTAGTTTATAAGTTCTAAGGTCTCGACCAGCCTGCACACACCTTGCACGGATTTTGTGCTTCACTTGCACTTCTGTTGGAATGAGAACAAAGGTATCCCTCTTGAGCTTTTCAGATATGAAACTCTGAACCTTCATCAATGCACTCCTTGCAGACGTTTCATTGCACTCCTTGCGAGAACTTCTCACTCAGGATGAGAAACAATTGAAACTCATTTCCTCTCTCTCTCAGACTTCAAACATCCAACTTGAAAACATACATTCACATACAGCATAATAACAAATGCATGACAGAGAGAGTAAGAAACTGTAAATAGGCCATTCATCATGTGCACACAAAAAACATCATAACACCATGAGTATGAATCAAAGCTTCATATATTAATTCAAGCTTATGTACATTGGTTCTCCTCTACAACTCTTATACTACAACTCTCTTATTCTCTATGCTAATGTGCTTAATTGATCCAATTCTGATTGATACAATGATACAAAGATGAGGGTGTCTATAGTCGTTTTCCCTCCTGTTCCTAAAACTGTCTAATCTAGAATTTAAATCTACCTACTTTCATTAACTAGGCAAAAATGCCCTTTACATTGACAGATGAGAGCAGATTTCTCAGGATCTGTTTACAATCACTTATTCATAAATGCACGTATGCCTTTCTTAACTATTTCAAAACATTTTCAACATGTGAAAAAATGTGTTGCGTTCATCTCAGCTATCTTCTGCCTTTACGCTCGCTTGGCTGGCTGCTTGTGATGCTCTCGCATCATACTCCCTCGCCTGAAAATTTTCATGGATAGGAGTTCATGAGCTCTTGCAAGGTCTATCCATGCTTCTGAATTTCTGCTTCATTCTCCCAACTAGCATCTTCAACTACATGTCCCTTCCACTTGACCAACTATTCAAAATACTGTTTTCTTCTGGTCCTCTTGGTGATTCTTTTGTCAAGTATAATTTCCATCTGTGGCCTTTCAGCTACAAGAATTTGTTTATTCCACTAAACCTCTAATTTTTCACTATTTTCTCCTGCTTCTTCAGCTTTGTAAGGGTACATATCTGAGATGTTGAATATCGGTGAAATTTCGATCCCATCGGGTAATTTGATCTCATATGTGTTAGGATATTTAGACACTTAGGAGTTAGTTAAGATCTACTTGGTCTAATATGTCGTTAGGTAAAAGTGTGATTCTTTAGTATGCATTAGTATGCATTTGTAGTTAGGAAATCCGACGGTCATGATATGTTCCCGACATAGAGTGATCTGACGGTTCATACTCTCCTCGATCTGAACGGCCATTGATCCATGGCTTAACACCTAATTGGTCCATGATATCTATTTAAATAGCATGGAGGGTCATTTGCCAATGATCGATTGTGATAAAATCTCTTGTAAAATCTCTCTGTAATCTTTTTCTTTGCATTAATAAACTACTCCAAGTGGCCGTGTTAGCTGGGGCCATGGATGTTTCCCCGTAGGGGTTTTACCACATGAAAACATCGGTGTGTTGATCTTTCATCTGGTCATGTGAGTGGTTACTGAAGGTGTTTTTCCTCTGTTGGAATACCTGTGTTGTCGAACATGGTATCAGAGCCTGTTTGAAGACCCTCTCCTGTTGTAGATGGAGATCGTGAAGCCATGTTACATCATCTCCATTTTATGGCATTTATATACATTTATGGGCTGAGAGGACTGTTCCATTGCATTCAGAGCACTCATTTCATTCAGGAACATTTTTCGTTTCACTTGAAAAGGTTTCCGTTTTCCCAAGATACGGCCATTACAGTCAGATCTGGAGGTATAAAGTCTGAATACACATTTTTTAAAATTTTTTGCAAAGTTTTGATTTTATTTCGGTTTGTATTTTTTTCCGGGCTGCTACTCTTTTAGATATGCGTATTCTCTTTTCCCGACACCTTATGTGATCTCGACAAATCAAAAACAAATAGGAAAAGGTGCATCTTCCGGGTAAGCTAACCGAGATCTAACCCTTGTTGTCATCGAGAAGCGAAATTTTTTTCTTGTGTGAAAAGAGTTTTTTTGGAGCATGCTCTCCAAGGCCGTCTTCCACAACAAAAACAACACCCCCAATCCTCCTTCTGAACATTACAATATGTTTTTCTAGACCATTTGGTTAAAACTTTTCTTATTAAGTAAGAGGTCTTGAGTTCAAGTCTCTCTTTTGTTACCTTTTTTGAAAAAGTTCATGCTATAAATTGTAAAGTGCATTTCACTTCAAGTATAAAAGTGAATCACTATAAGTAGCTTTATATTTTATTTTAGAGTT
>ML787994.1:926600-949504 GCA_009831015.1 Picea engelmannii
CAGAGTCCAGCATATACATCAGCGGTGGAGTTGTTGAGATCGGTCTCCAAGTGGGAGATTGTTGGTTGTGGAGCCTGATTATCTTCCTGATTTAGAGGTCTTTTACTTTCATTCGTGTTTATACCCCATGAAGTATTTACACCCCATAAGTATGTACACTCTTCCATGCGGGGGAGTGTAGAGGGGGGGCACCCCCTCTGCGGGGTCTGGGGGGGCTATCCCCCCGGCTGGGGGGTCTGGGGGCAAGCGGGGGTTCAGGGGCGAAGCCCCTGAAGTAAAAATTGCCTTGTAAAAGTATATTGTAATTTCATTGTAAATCTAGACCATTCATTATAAGGTCGCAGATCTAACGATAGAGATTATGTTAGGGTTTTTTTCCCTAGAAGGCAACCCTGTTTTATGAGGGAAATGTATTGCGGCTATCTATGTTGGGTGAGTATTGTATTCTGAGAGAGCAGACTGTGAGAGAAAGAAGAGGAAGCTACAACGGGTTTTGTTGTAGGTTGTATCCCTTCATTTTGCTAGATAATAATAAAGAAAGGACCTGGTAATTTCTCTGGTGGATGTAGCCCACACTGGGTGAACCACGCAAATCTGTGTCTCTCTTGTATTGTGTATCTTCTGTGTTTTATTTCCGCATTTGTTTTATTTTATTGCTCCATGGTCCTGTTTTTCTAACAGGGCCAACCTGTACCCTTTACATTACAATTAGGGTAACATGCAAGTATGACTCTTGAAAAATATAGAAAGGGATCTTATACATCCAATAGTGTTCATACACTAGGGGCACATCCATAGGGATGGCCATATCTCTGGCTCACTGCATTACACATAAGAACCACTCCTTCACTAGTGCTCAACCACTAGGGTCACGTTCACCTGTGCTCATCCACAAGCATGTCCACTCAACAGATCTTATTTCCCACTACATTACACAAGAGAGTCATCTAGAGTTTATCTTCAACTCTTCTTCTCATAGGAGGGTAATACATCATCTTCATTTATGTTCTCATGATGATGCACCCAACACTTTGGGATTTCACATGTTGACCTTGTGCTTGGCCACAAGCACGTCCAACTCTACAGATCTCCTTTCTCACTACATTACACAGGAGAATCATATGGAGTTCTTCTCAACTCTCTGTAAGGAGGAGGCCATCTCTACATTCTAGCTCTATCTCATATAGGAAGCACACACCCCTCTCAGGGGATTTCTCTCAGGTTTGTAAGATGGAGAACGTCTCATGTAGTTGTAATCATCAACACTCCCTCTTATCTAGGGAGGCATTCTTCATCATGCAAACTCTCACAAGGATGTACTTTGAACTTTTTTTTGGTTGTAGTCATAAACAATCCCTCTCAACTAGGGAGGTATGTGTCCTATGCATCATATATCTGATATAATGATGTTTTATATCAACATGTTTCAATCTATCATGAAACACTAGGTTCTCAAAGAGATTTGCACACAACTCCATTTATCATCATAGGATCCATCTCATTCTCAAGTAAATATGTCCAAATCTTGTGAAGCCATACTACTTTACAAACTTAATGATACATACTCTTCTTCTGTGGTATTCAAGGCCACAGAGATTTCGTTTCCTATTGCATTAGGAAACCTTGACAACTTTTATGGTAAGACAACAACCAGATGCTCTCTTTCGGTCCACTACACTATCTTCTCATTCTGTATCTTCATATTCTGCAAACTCAGGTTCACACTGGGGGTGTATCTCAATATATGCTTTACTACTATCAAGTGAGTCTGTCTCGGCTAGATCATGGATTGTCTAAACAAATTCATTATAAGTCATGAATCAGGCATAGTGTTATCCAGATACATCAAATCTCCAATTAGTTGTGGATCACTCCCATCTGAAGCATCATCATTCATTTTCTTCAAATCCATCACAGTGGTTTTGCATTATGTTAAACCGAATTTCTTTAATATTCCCACTGTACATTTTCCTTGACTTGGGAAAATATCATCGATATTTTGTCATACTTATTGTCCCAAGAAGTGGTTCATCATACTCATATCCTTCATCTCAAATATAGAAGTTAAATCTTACTTGTATCCAACAACAAGGCTTTCTGAATAAGCCATCAAAATCAGTCTCTTGTCACCAACACTGTAATAATATAGGTTTAGATCAACAATAGTCTTGCTGAAACCCAAACTCATCAAGAATCCATCCATATGATATAGTTTCTAACTCTTAAACGGTAGTACGGATGGAAGTGTATCGGGTGTGCAGGATCAATTGTCTCATCATAGACAAATCCATCTGTTTGTGAGAAACCTCTAGCTATAGATCTCACTTTGTATTTCTCCACACTTCTATCGGCTGCATGTTTGATCTCATAAGTGCACTTGGAAGTTATCACAGACTTCCCCTATGGTCTCTGAACAATATATTATACATAATTCTTTTAAGATATGCTAGTATTATTGTGTTATGGCATCTTGCCATAATTTTTCTCATGTTGCTTCTCTATGAAAAGAAGGCTCAGAATCAATGATGTGGCTCATGGATGAAGAGTAGCTCGAAAAATCTCTTTGTTCTCTTGGGATGTGCCATGAGAGGCTTGTATGTTTCTCTACCTCCTGCTGATCCGGATTTATGTAGGAACACAATGAAATATAGAAATACACATAAACGTAGAGATGCAGTGGAAATAAGACTTCATTTCATTAATAACAAATGATTGAAAAATTCTTACAGACAGAATGGAAATAAACTAGCTAGGGCACTGGTAGCTTATCTCTGAGAAGAGATGTGGCGGCTACTGGCCTCTAAACTGCCTATTACAATGAGTATCGAAGACCTATATATTACTGAGAAACAATGGAAAACCCTAAACATCCAAAAACCTAACCCTAGGAGATGAAACGCCAGAATATGGGCCCCGTTGGGGTAAATTGGTACATCAATTTCCCGGGGTCGTAACTTTGGCATACTATCTCTGTTTGAAACACATGATACATCATTAGAAAGATCTATCCGAGGACCACACTGCTGACAATGAATATTGAGTCTAGAACAGACTCATATTCGCTGGAGAATTCATGCCCAAAAAAAGTCGTTTAAGGCCTCAAAACAACTCCGAAAGTTCAGGACCCGAAGAACTGCTAAAAATAGTAAATTGTGCTACAATTAAGGAAACTGAAAAACTGAAAGAAACAATGTTGTGCATCCAAGTGTTATAGGTGGGTGGCCACCAATATCCACCTGGATCAGTCCTCCCCACTTAGGAAGCAATGGTCCCCATTGCATTGAGTTCCTCCATGAGATGAGGAAACTTCTGATGAACTTGGTCCCTGGTGAGCCACTTTCCCTAGTGAAGGAGTTGGCCTGCTTTGACAAATCGATATAGATGGATCCTCTATTGGCGGGTGTTCTTGATCTATGTGTCCATAATTCGATCAGTTGTGTCTTGTTCCATGCACTCTGGGTTTAACTCTGTTGGTGTGAGTTGTTCTGCTATGTCGGATGTGTCTAGTAGTGGTGGAAAGTAGGGCTGAAGGCGGTCCGCATTGAACACTGGGTGCAGACCAAGGAATGGTGAAATACCAAACTCAAAGGCATTGTCCCCTACATCCTTGGTGATGGTGTATGGCCCATATCGAAGCAGGTGAATCTTGCGGTAGGGTCCAATGAGGCACTCCTTTTGCAAATTTAACCACACCTTATCCCCCACCTGGAAGTTGTGTTGCACCCGATATTGATGTCATTTCTTGTACTTAGCATTGGTTGTGTCCAAGATGTCATGAAATTGTTGGCGGATGTGTTGAATGCGCTCAATGAAGTTGTTTGCCTTGTCAGCCTTAGACTGGACATGGGTTGAATCTGCTCGAGTAGCTGCAAATGGCATGGCTACGTCAATGGGACATAGTGGTTGGAATCCCAAGCCCACTTGAAAGGGGTTGTGGTTGGTTGAGCTATGGAGAGCCTAGTTGTAGTTGTGTTATACATAGGGGAGACTCTCATCCCATGTGCGTGGATGCTTTGAGTTGTACATGCGTAAAATGTGTACAATCATCCGGTTGACGACCTATGTCTGGCCATCAATTTGTGGATGGAAAGCTGTGGACTTGGTGAGCTTGGTGTCCAGCATCGACCAGAGGCTGGACCAAAATGTACCGAGGAACCTACTATCCCGATCTGAGATGATAAACTATGGGATCCCAAAGTGTACCCACACTTGTTCAAAGAAGAGTTTAGCAGTCACTTTTGCTATGATATTTATCTTATAGGACATCATAATGGACATCTTCGAGAATCGACCGATGACCACAAAAACACAGTCATTGCCATGCTTAGTAGAAGGAAGGCCCGACATGTAATCCATAAAGATGGATTCCCAAGGTCAACTAGGGGTAGGAAGCGGAGTATAGAGGCCTTGCTTCTTGTTGGTAGGTTTGGAAATGGCGCAAGCAGTGCAGGACTTGATGTACTTCCCGACATCATGTCGAAGGTTCGGCCAATAGAAATACTTTTGTAGTACTACCATGGTTTTCTTGACCCTGAAATGCCCAGTGACTCTACTATAGTGCGCGTCCCAAATCATCTTGGCATTCTCACGTGAAGGAACACAAAGGTGTCCCAGGTGACAAAGCAGGGCATCCTAGAGGTGAAAATTGGGAACTTTCTTACCCTCCAAGAGTTTATTATATGTGTGGATGAATTTTGGATCACTTCTGTAGAGAAGCGACCAATTGAAAGTCTCGTGCCCACAAAAGTTGAGCATAGTGGTTAGTTCCATGATGGGTGGTCG
Organism: Picea engelmannii; assembly: GCA_009831015.1. Taxonomy (NCBI): domain Eukaryota; kingdom Viridiplantae; phylum Streptophyta; class Pinopsida; order Pinales; family Pinaceae; genus Picea; species Picea engelmannii. The sequence goes on from ML787994.1 coordinate 931,383, forward strand.
ACTGAGGTAGTCTGCAACATTATTGGTGTTGCCTTTCTTGTACTTAATGTTCAAATGAAACTATTGCAGGTATGTTGACCACTTCTGATGGCAATCGTTCTGCAACTTCCCTTGTGTTTGTATGAACTACAGGGGTTGGTGTTTTGTCTGGATGATCGTTTCCTTTCCCAAAATGTAATTCTTCCATTGTTGACAAGCCTACAAAATGGAATACATTTCTTTTTCATAAGGGGGATACTTCCAGACTGTGTCGGAAAGTGTCTCACTATGATATGCCACTGGATGCCCATGTTGAGTAAGGACTGCCCCAATGGCATAGTCAGAGTCATATGTCTCGATCTCAAAGGGTTGTTGCAAGTCTGGTAATGTGAGCATTGGTGCAGAGCAGAGGCGATGCTTCAACTCCCTGAACACCTTCTATTGAGATTCGAACCAAAATAATTTTTCTTTACCTCCTCCCTTGGTGACTTGACTCAAGGGCCAAGTGATATGAGAGAATCCCAACACAAACCTATGGTAGAAATTGGCAAGACCTAAAAAGTTGCAAATCTCTTTTAGGGTGGTTGGGGCTGGCCAATCTCGAATGACTTGGATCTTTGCTGGATCTACATGCACCCCCCACTCATCAATAATGTATCCCAGATACTGAACCTGGGTCATGCCAAAAGTGAATTTCTCCAAATTGGCACACAACTTGTGTTGTCGCAGTGTTTGGAGGACCTATTGGATGTGGTGGAGGTGATCTTCCCAAGTTTGGTTGAAGATCAGAATGTCATCTAAGTACACCACTACAAATGAGTTGGTAAATGGCCATAGGATGTGATCCATTAGCCTCATGAAGGTTGTAGGGGCATTCATCAACCCGAATGGCATGACCAAGCATTCGAAAAGGCCCTCCTTGGATTTGAAGGCAGTCTTCCACACATCAGAGGGTTTGATTGGTACTTGGTGATACCTCGACTTCAAGTCAATCTTGATGAAAAATTTCACCCCCTTGAGTTGGTCCAGAAGGTCATCAATCTGTGGGATCATGTACCTATTCCGAACAGTGATCTTGTTCAGTGCCCGATAGTCAATGCAAAGTCTCCAAGTCCCGTCCTTCTTCTGCACCAACACGATATGGCTCCCATAGGGTTGTGAACTTGGCCGGATGTGAACTTTCTGCAACAACTCCTGAATTTGCCTCTTGATTTCATCATTCTCTAGAATAGAGCGTCGATAGACAGGTCCATTGGGCAGAAGGGCACTCGGAGTCAGATCGATGGGGTGCTTTACCTGGCAGTGTAGAGGCACCCCTATGGGGGAGGTCAATATTTCCTCGTACTCTTCCATGACCTTATCCATCTATTGTTTTCGTGCAGTGGGGCCCTATATGGAGGTCATGGCCACAGTCTTCCTCTTTCCCTGAGGGCAGATCATCAGGAAAACAAATTTCCTGGTTTTGGAAAAGAGCTTACTGCATTGTTTTCCAGTAACCAAGATGGTGGTAGGCGGTGCTATCTCCGGTATCCTGTACAACTTATTGCCCAAGGTGATAATAACATCATGAGGCCTGGACTCATACACAACATGTCACTTCCACAAGTGGGGTTGGCCTAATAATACATCAGAAACATCAAGAGGAGCAATGTCACATAATACCTCATTCGTGAAGGGCTTGATGTTGTAGGGAAGGAAACATTGTTGGCTGACGCGGAGGTCCTCTCCTTGGTGCAACCACCCAATGGTGTATGGTTGTGGGTGTGTTGTGGTAGGAAATCCTATCCACTTCATGACCTCTACCAAGATGTGGTTCTTCTGGCTCCTGCTATCGACAATGAACTAGAATGGGGAACCCTTTACCCACATCTTGGAATGGAAGAGATGCTCCGCCTCCTCTGGATCTTCATGGTGGCAACGGTGGCGTTGGGCTCCACATTGATAATATGCTTCCCCCTATCATTCCCTTGTTGGGTTCTGATTCAGAGTTGGAGCATGCATATGATTCAGAAGCCTTCAACTCGGCTACCAGTGATTGCTTGGCCCGACACTCACTTGTGTTGTGAGTGGAGCTCTTATGGAAATCACACAAGTTCCTCATGTCCTTTTTCGGCTTTGTGGTGTTGTTATTTGCTTGTGGCTTTGGCAGGTTATCCTGGGCCACCCTGCCTTCGCTTGGTCCTTTGTTCTACGGTTTGGGGGTACCTTTCCCTTGCTTCTGATTTGCAGACCCAAAGTCTCTCTTTTTTTGTTTGAACTTCTTCTCAATCTTGGCAACATATCAGTACGCCACACCAAGCAAGGAGATGTCGAGGAACTCCATTTCCTCATGAATGTATCTGTGTAGACAACTGCGGTACTTTAACACCAAATGTTTCTCTGAATCTTTGATACCCAACTTTGTGTGTAGGGTATGAAACAGATTCGTCATCTCATGCACATTTTGGTCCCTTTTCTGCCGCAGCATAGTCCATTGTATGTATTTGTCCTCATAGCTCCCCACGGGATAATATTGTTCCTTGATGGTGTCTCGAAAATAATTCCAAGTGGGTGTGGCCGAGAACAGAGAGGGTTCCCCCTCACCCTGTTGCTCCAAGTAGGTTTCCCACTAGTCCTTGACATGGGGGGCAACTTTGAGGAGTGCGAAAATAATCCTTTCTCGGTCGAAAAATTCATGAACCGAGAAATATCCTTCTAAAATATTCAACCATCTTTCTATGACATCTGCATCTATTTGGCCCTCAAATATGGGAATGTCAAAGTTTACTTGTACCTTAAAAGGAGTGGCGCCTCCAGAGTGGCTGTTGGATGTCGATGCGCTGCTAGTGGGAATCCGTTGAAGAATCTGGGCAAAGTTGTCCATCATCACATTCCTTTGTTTCTCGAGGGCCTCCTAGAGAAACATTTTGATAGGATATCCTTCTCCCTCATATTTCTTTTCTTCCCCCATGGGTGGTCGTCGGGGTTTGTGAGACTTATCCTACAAAGGTTCATCTAGATCGAGCCCCAACTCCTTATACCCCGACCTCGTTGGGGACTTGCAAAGAAAGATCGAGAATGAGCAGACTGCTCTGATACCACTGATCCAGATTTATGTAGGAACACAATGAAATATAGAAATACACATAAACGCAGAGATGCAGCAGAAGTAAGACTTCATTTCATTAATAACAAATGACTGAAAATGCTTACAGACAGAATGGAAATAAACTAGCTAGGGCGCTGGTAGCTTATCTCTGAGAAGAGATGTGGCTGCTACTAGCCTCTGAAATGCCTATGACAATGAGGTTCGAAGGCCTATATATTACTGAGAAACAATGGAAAACCCTAAACATCCAAAAACCTAACCCTAGGATATGAAACACCAGAATATGGGCGCTGTTGGGGTAAATTGGTACATCAATTTCCAAGGGTCGTAACTTTGGCATACTATCTCTGTTTGATGCACATGATACATCGTTAGAAAGATATATCTGAGGACTACCTTGCTAATAGAAAAGATCATGTCTAGAGTAGAATCATATTCGTCGGAGCATTCATGCCCAAAAAATGTTGTTTAAGGCCTCAAAACAACTCTGGAAGTTCAGGACCCAAAGAACTGCTAAAAATAATAAATTGCTACAATTAAGGAAACTGAAAAACTGAAAGAAAAAATGGTGTGGGTCCAAGTGGAATAGGTGGGTGGCCACCAATATCCACCAAATGTATCAGATATGCAACCATAAACACATATATATAGTAATACATGATTTCTATTAATGAAATAAATATACAGAGACTGTAAAAATATAGAGTGAATGACTCGCTAGAATGGTGGCAGCTTATCTCTGAGAAGAGATGTGACAGCTACTAGCATTTGCAAGAAGATGATTACAATGAGGCTCTGAAGGAATTTTTACAATAATCAAGAATTCCAAAAACCCTATTCATCCAAAACCCTAACCCTAGGAGATGAAGCACCAAAAGTCATGTGGGCCCCGTTTGAGTAAGTGAGTACATCAACTTCTCAGGGTTGTAACTTTTGCATACGATCTCCATTTTAGCCATGTGATAGCTCCTTGGAAAAGTATCATCGAGGAAATTAATTTTGGGGGCTCAGTAATGCCTTTGGATATCATTCGGAACCTCGATCTTGAAAAACCTTTATTTGGGCCCTCAAAATGGCCCCGGAAGTTAAAAACTGCTAAAAATAGTAAATTGCCAAAATTGCCAGAAAGTTGTTTTGAGCCAGCCGAAAAAGGTGGGTGGCCACCGATGTCCACTTGGATCAAATATCTTGTAGTGTTCAATATCATTCTTCACTCCGGTGAAGGCTTCTTCGAGAGTTATGTTTTTCAAAGTCCGGTGAAGACTCTCTTTCTGACCATATATTGTGTTATGCATGCTTCTGCCCAAAGAATCATAGAAGGATTCTGATTATGCATTATTGCATTGGTTTCCTCAATGATATTTCTATTCTTCCTCTTTCTCAAATAGTTTTGACTCCCTATGAGTCAAGTGGATCCTTCTGAAGGATAAATATATTCCTTTGTTGTTAACTTGTCTGGAACAAGAAATAAATAGGAACCAAAACAAGAATATCTCCTAAAGGAGAATAATGAGTACATCTCTACAATCAAAACAATTTAAGGATTGTTTTCACAGCTACAACACCTACTTTTAATGTAGAAAACTTTAGAAATATAGGTTAGAGGAATGACAATTTCAACAATCAACCTGGGATCTTCACTTCCATTGTGTTGTTCTTATGAATGCACTGAGATCCCTTTGGATCCATGACATCAGAAAGAAGGTTCCTTCCTCCTGCAATTTCTCCCATGACAATGATACAAATAATATATATACAAGTGCATACGTAAGGGTGTTGATATGATTTCTCTAATGGCACCTGACTGATCTTTGTCCTCTTGAAATCTTCATGAAGAGGGTAGTCATAGTGTCACCTTTTTGTATCACCCAAAAAATGTCTACCTATGAAGTATTGTCTTCTAGGAACTTGAGGTTGGTTGATCCATCAAGTGTATCTCCCATCATAGGTATGTTCATCATAATTTTAGATTCTTCACAAACCCTTCTTAACTAGGCTAGAAAAGCTAACAGCTAGGCTAGGCTAGCAAGTTTAGGTTTTATTGGACTTATGAATGCCAAAAATAAGCCTTTGGAATATATGAGAACACTGCTGAGATGAAGAGCTCCTTCAATGAGTTGCAGAAACCTTAATTCTAATTTTTTTGCAGAAATTAGTGAAACCCTAGGGCAGAAATTTCAAAATTCTCAGAATTTCATTCTGAGAGTCTCTGGAGGTCCGCTGGAGAAGGAATTACTCTCTTATGCCAAAATTTTCCTCAACATCCAAGTTTTAGGGGATTCAATACTCAAAAGAAGAGGGTTTTACAAAATTTTCATGGGCTAATTTTCCATGGTTTTTCCAAACGATAAGTTCTCTTTGTCGTGATATTATAATCTATGTATGAACGTATTTTGTTGTGTAATTTAATTATAATTTACATGTATATGAATGTATTTTCAGTGTGTATATAATCTTTATATTATGCATGCTTACTGGATATTGTTGTGAATGTCATTAAATATGTTATCTTATGCATCCTTAATATATAAAGAAGGTATCTGCATGAGAAAGAAGTATCTACCTAAATCAGATGCCAATCAATAACATGGTTAGGATCCTGTACATATTTATTTACTAAAGATACATGAAATACATTATGCACATTCATGGAATCAGGCAATGCAAGCATGTATGCAACTAGCCCTACTCTGTAAAATATTTCAAATAGACCACAGAATCTGGCTACGAGCGTTGTACAACTACCCAATTTCAAAGGTCTTTTCTTGGGATTCACTTTCAAAAGTGCATGCTCCCCTACTTTAAATTATCTAGCTATCATGTTCTTGTTTGCATAAACATTTTGTTTATCCTAAGATGCCTTTAAATTCTTCTTGATCATAACCACCTGGCCCTCCATGTCCTTGAGAAATTCCAACCCAAGTACCACTCTGTCTGCTGGGTTGTCCCAACTCACTGGAGTATTTCATTTCCTAACATACAAGGCTTCAAATGGGATCATTCCTAATGAATTTTGATACCCACTGTTATATGCAAACTCAACCAAGTGTAAGTAATCTTCGCACTTAGATGGCTTATCCATCACATACATTCTCAACATGTCTTCAATTATCCGATTGACTCTCTCTGTTTGCCCATCTTTCTGCGGATGATATGTTGTGATAAAGTTTACATTTGTGCCAAATACTTTAAAAACTCCCCTCCAGAAATTGGAGATAAACTTCATATCTCTGTCTGAGATGATTGTCCTAGATATCCCATGCAACCTAGCAATTTTCTTCATGAAACTCTCTGCAATATTAGCCATTGTATTTGTTGTCTTCACAGGAATAAAATGAGCGGACTTTGTTAATTTTTCAACCACCACCATGATTGAATCATGTTTCTTATTCGTTTTGGGTAATCCTGTGATGAAATCCATGGTGATCACTTCCCATTTCTTCTTTGGAATTGGAAATGGTTGCAGCAAACCCGCTAGGTTCCTATGCTTAGCCTTCACCTTCTGACATTCCATACATCGAGTGATGTAATCAACAACAACCTTCTTCATTCCCGACCAAAAGAACCGGTTTCTTACTGCTGTAATTATTTTCTGGTAACTGGGATGTCCAACATAAGGAACATCATGCATTTACTTCAGTACAAAATTCCTCTGTTCTTCGGAACTAGGAACATATATTCTATTCTTATGCATGAGTAATCCATCTTCATTTATCTCATACTCCTTTATTTTTTGCTACATATTTCCTTGTTGTAAGTTTTCCTTTACCTGTAGGTAATGCTGATCTCTAACAAGACCAGCTAAAATTATTCTCTTCAAGTCTGACTGATTCATACTAACAGCAGTAGTATGCATAAGATGCACTCTCCTACTAAGTGCATCGACAACTTTATTATCCTTTCCCTTGATATCGTTGATGTCCTAGTCATATTCACTTAAAAATTTGAGCCATCTTCTTTTCCTAGCATTCAAGGTCGGTTTCTCAAAAAGATACTTCCGACCAATGTGGTATGTCCTTAATTCGAATTTCTTCCCTATGAGATAATGCCTCCATATCCTCAAGGAGTGAACAATGGCATCAAGTTTCAAGTCATGTGTGGCATAGTTCCTCTCATGTTCCTTAAGATTTCTTGACTCATATCCAATGACATGTCCATTTTGTGTGAGGACTCCCCCAAGTCCTTCCTTACAAGCATCAATACATACCACAAAAGTTTCATTTGGGTTAGCAATCTTTAACACATGTGCACTAGTAAGTAATTCCTTCAACAGATTAAAATTCTTTTCACACTTGAGTGTCCATTCAAATTTAGTTCCCTTGTTTTTCGAAGAAGTGATGGGATGAACAATATTAGAGAACCATACTATGAACCTTCGGTAGTAGCCGTATAATCCCATAAAATATCTGACTTCTGACACATTTTTGGGTGTTGGCCATCCTCTAATGGCTTCGATATTATCTAGATCTACTTCTATGCCCTGCTTTGAAATAATGTGTCCCAAGTAATGGATCTTCTTTTGACAAAAAGAGCACTTACTCAACTTGGCATACAACTGATCTTCTCTCAGTACTTGCAATACCAATATTAAGTGATGTTTATGCTCCTCTTCAGACTTAGAATAGATAAGTATCGCATCCAGGAATACTATGACAAACTTGTCCAAATAGTTTTTGAATATGCCATTCATTAAGAACATGAAGACAGTTGGTGCATTGGTCGGTCCAAACGACACCACTACAAATTCATAATGCCCATACCTAGTCCTAAAGGTTGTCTTATGAATGTCTTCTTCCTTGATTCTTACCTGATGGTATCCTTCCCTCAGGTCAATCTTTGAAAATATATTTTCTCCTCTTAGCTGATCAAAAAGGTCATCAATTCGGGGTAGCAGATACTTTTTCTTTATAGTGTACTTGTTTAGTTGTTGGAAATCAATACACAACCTAAAGGTTCCATCCTTCTTTTTGACAAAAAGTATTGGTGCTCCCCAAGGTGAAACACTTGGACGTATGTACCCTTTCTTCAACATTTCTTCCAACTGCATTTGTAATTCTTTTAACTCTAGTGTTCTCATTTTGTAAGGTATTTTTGACACTGGGGAAACTCCTGGCACTAAATCAATTGAGAAATATATCTCCCTTCTTGGTGGCAATCCAGGTATTTCTTGGAATACATCCTCAAATTCTTGTAGCACCAAGAAATATTCAACGCTTGGTCCCTTTGTGTCAACTGGCTCCTCCACATGAGCTGCATACAGTTGACATCCTTTTCTAAAACATATTTTAAGCTGTGAGGCCAAAATCGCCCTTATAGAGATGGGTCTTGGAACTCCTTTCACAATGCTCTCTTTTTCATCTCCATCAAGACATGTAAATGTCTTGTTATGACAATCTAGGACATCATGATGTTTGTCCAACCAATCCATCCCAATCATAACATCATAAGGCCCCAATGGTATGATATTTAGATCAATACTAGTATTCACGACATTAAGACTTATGGAACAACTTCTGACCATATCATGGATTCTTCTTTTCATTCCAGTGGCTAACTGAACCAAACTTGTTTTTCCAAGTTTACTTTTCTCCAAATGAAATCTATCCACTATCTTAGGATCAATGTAATAATGACTTTCTCCTGAATCAATCAAAATAGAAACAGGATAATTTATGATCTTACCTTCCACCTCGATCATATTGGACTGGTACTCTCCTTGTTGATCATTTAAATATGCATAGATTCTTCCCATATCTCCGACTGTTGTAGCCTCTTGGATATTGTGCACAGTGTTCACTCTTCCCTTTCTGTGTGGGAAATCCTTGTACATGTGATCTTCCTTGCATCCCCAACATTGGATTCGTGGTCTTCCCATTTTTCCCAAGGAATATTCCTTCGTGGAATACCCCTTAGCATACTGATATTGATGATTTATATTAGGCTCATTTGTATTGAAGGGAGGTTTGAATCCTTTCCTCCTCTAATCGGACTTCGTATTCTTCTTTTCCTTCCAAGATTTTTGTATGGATTCTCTTCCCTGGCCTTGCTCATACAAGTATTTAGCCTTCCTGGTAGCTTTAGTCAAGGTATTGAGTTCATCGTACTTGATCTTTTCCTTATAAAAGGTTAGCAATCCACTTATAAATCTTTGTATTTTCACTTTCTCATCACCAATGAACCTGACATACTTTAACAATCCCAAGAACTTCTTCTCATTGTTAGAAAAACAGGACCGTGGAGAAATAAAATAAAACAAATGTGGAAACAAAACACATAAGATACACAATACAAGAGAGACATAGATTTACATGGTTCAACCAGTGTGGGCTACATCCACCAGAGAAATTGCCAGGTCCTTCCTTTATTATTATCCAGCAAATGAAGGGATACAACCTACAACAAAACCCACTGTAACTTCCTCTTCTTTCTCTCACAGTCTCCTCTCTTAGAATACAATATTCACCATCAACCATAGGCATAATACATTTCCCTCATAAACAAGGGTTGCCTTCTAGGGCAAAAAACCCTAACATAATCTCTACTGTTAGATCTGTGACCTTATAATGAACGGTCCAGATTTACAATGAAATTACAATATACATTTACAAGGCAATTTTTTCTTTGGGGGCTTCACCCCCGAACCCCCGCTGGGGGCCGGCTTGCCCCCAGACCCCCCAGCCGGGGGGATAGCCCCCCCGGACCCCGCAGAGGGGGTACCCCCCCTCTGCACTCCCCCGCATGGAAGAGTGTACATACTTGTGGGGTGTAAATAGTTTATGGGGTATAAACACGGATGAAAGTAAAAGACCTCTGAATCAGGAAGATAATTAGGCTCCACAACCAACACTCATATTCTTCCATAGTCATGCTTCCCAACCTGAGTTCAAAGAATTCCTACATTTTCTTGTCATAGAAATACTCTGAGAGGTACTCCTTCTGGAAGTACTTCTTGAACTTCTTCCAACTGACCCTACTTTCATTAACATGATCCAGTTGCTTTAGTTGGTCCCACCATATTACATATTTTCCATGTAAGTGGTAGTGGCAATCCTGGCTTCTAGGTTGGATGAATAGTTATGAAACTGGAAATATCTCCTGAGCCTAAGAAACCATGCTTCAACAACATCTTCCCTTTCTCTTTCACCCTCAAAGGAAGGTGTCTTGAGATTCCTCATTTCTCCTTGCAAATAATCTACCTCTTGTTTCCTTCTCTAGTGTTTGACAGGAGACACCTCTGGATTTCTTACGGGATCATCTGATGCATAAACATTTCTTCTTGAGTAAGGAGGTGAGTGGTGTCCATGAGCTCTTCTAGCACTTTTGGAATAACCAACTCTTCCACGAGCATCTGTTATTTCATGACACCTACCTTCTTCCTCTTGTCTTGAGTTTGATCCCTTATTTGTTTGCCTCTACAACTGATTTAATATCTGAAACACTTGAGCATTTATTTGACTTTTCTCTTTCATTAGTCTCTCATTGTCTGCTTTGTAGATATGCACTTCCATATTCAATCTTCTTACCATTTCTATTAACTTTTCCTCCTCTTCTTTTCCCTTGTGTCCATTGGAATTTGTCTCTGCATTACCAACTCTGGTATTCCGTCCTTCGGCCTCCTTATCCTAACTGGAGGCTCCCTTGCCTTCTTCCATTTCCTAAATACGCATCCTGAACTGACGTGCTTTAACCTCTTAATTACAAAAAATGTGCAGGCAACCATTTTGTTAGAATTATGCATGTGATAAAAAAAATTGAGGAACCATGCTACATGTTTATTTCTTTTTTTTGTTCATGGAGATCATATCCCTATTCTTCGAAAATAACAGTGTCATGTTATTCCTCGGTTGGCACAAAATTTCACCCTGCATAGGTGCTTCCTTCAAACCACCTCCCAGGTGACCACGACTAGAAACCGTGGCTAAATCCTTCCTTGGCACTTTTCTGTCTTGAGGAAAACCAATTCTACCCTTATCCCTCCTTTTGTCAACTCTCAATCTGCATATGACTAAGGCCATGAACCTGCGCTCAGATGAAAAAGTGCTTGTCTAGAGCTTTGGTACTGCAGGACATTCAACCAGGACTAGATCAACAGTCATCATCCTCCTTCACGATAAATGGTCAATATCCACTTCAGGACTCCCCACTTATGAAGTCTCAACTTTCCTCGCTTTCCTCCTCCCGGAACTCTTTTACCTAGAATTCATGATCTTCTAATGGGTGTCCTCCCACAAATCAACAACTATGAATCACTTTGGCTCTTCGGGCTTTGAAAGTTTCAAAAATTCCCTCCTGTACTTTTTCCCCGAATGCTTTCACCTGAATTCAATGATCCTTCGACGCGTGTCTTCTGGAATCGAAGATTGATATATACTCTGGCCTTCAGGATTTTTCGACCCAATGCAACTTGTCACATCTTTCCCTTCTAGAGTGCCCAGTGTTCTGGACTATATGATCTATTGCCAGGTGGTGAAATTATGGAAGTGAACACATGGCCCAATTAGGAGAGTGAAACATGTCACGTTCTAATCAACTTTTCAATATTCCAAAAGCTCAAATCTTACTGACACGTGTCACACATCCCATGTTTCCACGTCATCTCAGGTGACGTCCACAAGCCATGTCACTTTGGGGATTCTAGGGTCCACATCACCTTTAGGTGATGTCATTGTGCCCCATCACTTCGGCTCTTCGAGCTTCGGGGCTTCAAGAGTTTTCAATCTAGCACACTTCCAATTATCCCAAACTCTGAATTCCCAAACTCGCCAATCTGTCACCATGTGTCCTCCTGGCTCGGACGACCAAGATTCACTTAGGGTCTTCACCTAGAGTTCATGGATCTACTCCACGTGTCCTCCTTAATCTGACGGTTATGTTTTACTTCAGGGATTCAGACTTCAGATACCTCAAAATTCAACCTTTTTCCTTGAAAACGTTTTTATCCAGGGATCACAAGCTACCCATGCGTGTCTCCCCTGGATCGCTAGCTACAATCCCTTCGGGACTCCAAACTCTGGAAATCTCAAATTTTTAACTTATCTTACCCCACTAGAGTTTATCTGAAGCCATGGATCTGGTGATGCATGGCTCTCGACAGAGTAATAGCTAAGCTCCTCTCAGATGATCGGACAATCGGTGTTTTCTTCGGCTCTCCGAGATTCAGGAGTCTCAAAACTCAACTAAAATCCTCTCTAAAAGATTCCTCTATCATTACTAATCTGTTTCCACGTAACGTCTTGGTGATCGATGTTTAGGATCTACTTCGGCTATATGGAGCTTCGATGTTCGATCCCTAATCTCTCACATCACTGTATGCCTTTAAAATTTGTGTAGGCATGCATCGACAGTTTGGAGTAACCCACTTTTCTCCTCGTAATTCTCTTGATGCTAACATGTAATCCCTCGGTGAAACCGTGGTTTGCATTGCGAGACTACCTTGGGAAATTAACTACCATGCAACTTGGCTCCCCGCAATGCCTGTTGGCCATTGAACTCACTCTCCAATGGGATCCGACAATCGCGACCTTAGCCCTTGCTTAATTTTCATCGGACGACCCTTGTTCACCTATCCTCTGAGCCAACAATATCGAATCTCTCTTGATCCTATAGTGGTGATTGCTCTTAAATTCAAAAGGGGTGGTCACGATCCTTCGAACCCTTAATGAGGATCTATGACGTTATGTCTCCTGCATAGCTTCTGCAACACCATTCCTCCTGAGCTTTTCAATTTCATGGTCAAAGTTTGATCTCGACCATGAGGCTCTGACCAACAGACCCAACTCAGTGTTTCAACCAGAAGCTCTAATACAAAACTGTAACATACCTAGCCACCCATAGGCTGGGGGTACGCTACCTCCAAGCCCACCCTCATACTTCTTTCTCATGTTGATACCTTTTTTATATTAAGGATGCATAAGATAACAAATTTAATGACATGCAAAACAATATGCAACAAGCATGCATAATCTAAAGATTATATTAAATGATAATCAAATATACACAACGGAAATACATTCATATACGTGTAAATGATAATTAAATTACACAGCGGAATACATTCATACACAAATAATAATATCATGACAGAGAGAACTTATCTTTATGAAATATGACACTGATTGGTTGCAGACCAAGGACATTCCACCCAACTGTAGACACCACGGCTCTAAATCTCAACAGTAGTGTCACCCTCGAGCTAGGGCTATGAATCCACAAGGACAATTCTAGATTGTAATTGGGCTCCCAAACCAGTCATTTCTCAAGGTCTCACAGGTTTCCAAACACCCACAACAATCCAAGTACCCAACTCTCTTCTACCCAACCTGTACCACCCCAAGAGACTGGACCTCCACCCTTCTATTCCAAACAATCCCTCAGGCAATCCTTCTCCTTTATTTTAAGGGCCTCCATCACAGTTGGTCCAGAATCTCAATGTTGGGACTCTCAAGACTCGCAGTTGTGATCAAAACAGAGCACATGCCAATGCATTTCAGACATGTAGGCCATAGGTCATGGCTGGATCACACTAGAGACCACTACATCCAATTATCCCATGGATAATTATTCAGCAGATCTGTTTCCTTTTCCAAGCCAAGACGCAAGTGAGGATGTTCGATGAATGGCTCAGGGGGTGCATGGGAGTGCATGAGGGAAAAATGAGTGAGTGAACGAAAAAATAGTGAAAAAGTCATTAGTCGAAGCCCCCCATCATACCATAGGCTGGTTTAAGTAACCTTGTGGGGAAACAAGAACCTCCTAGCCTTCCCCAAGAAGCTCACGTAACCAATCCCCTCCCTTAGACAAAAAGGGTAATAAAAAAATAGGAAATAAGCACTTAGTCCCTCAAGCTCCCTCTCTTGCGGAATCATAGCCCCCTATAACTCTAATCCTTGTTTGTATAGTAGCCAACAATGTGTTTATGATTAATAATGATCAAAACATTACATTTCTGTGGTATATTGGCACTTTAATAATTGTTTGGGCACTCAGACCTCTCAACATTGTAATAATGCATTACTGAAAATGGGGGTTCGAAACCTGGGGTGTTACAACACTCAATGTATTTTAACTTCAAGTGGCATTTTGATGCTATTATTCTTTCCTTTCACATAGAACTCAATGTTATGAACATAAAAAATGAAATGCAAATAAAGGGCTTGGAAAAAATTTCATTGCAAATGAAGGGATGCAACACACACTCCACAAAGGCACCCATAAATGAGACAATATGAACCCTTGATATGTCATTTTTTCATGCCAAAAATTCCTACCTCCATCCACCTCATATTCAGTACATGACCTATATAGGGTCTTCTTTGGAAACACTCCTTGACTTGGGGATTGGCCTAGCCAATAGGGCACCATGACAACCCTCCCATGCCTAAATTTGGAAAAGTTTATAAGGTCTTTGAGCATTTGTTTAGTTTGAAAAGGGGGGATTTAATTCACATGCTTGGGTGGTTATTTCATTAGATTTGGCTTGCTTAGCATCATACATGTGACTTGTGGACCCTTGTAGGAGGAATTTTCTTATCTCTGCAGGACCTTTCCTAGTGGAAGACATTCATGAAGGGACTAAGCCACTTAGACCTTGATAGTGGCTTGGAATCGCGTTGGATGGATCATTCACCCCACTCATTGGAGGCTTAAGACAATGAACTTTGCACCTTGAGAGACATCCCTGGCATAGGATGAAGACCTAGAACCATGAAGAGAGGGTGATGTCACCTACTTATGCCCTAATGTTCCTTTTGTGGAGCTTGACGTCACACATGTGGGAGCATGCTTGGCCATCTTGGTGCACTTGGTGGTTTTGTGGGATTGAAGCCCCACCTTCTTTCTTGATATGGGAATGACTTGGCACCTTCCTAGGTTGAAATCATATCCTTTGGAGGCTTCTCTTAACATGTGCCATATTGGAGAAGATATTTATGGGCTTATGTCCCATCATTTTTTTATTTTTGGTCATTTTGTAGCCTATGTGGGAAAAAGAACAAATCAATTTGCTAATTAAGCATTGTAACTTAGGTCTTAGGCCTAAAATTATGCATTTAATTGTAAAATGGACAAACAAGACTTAGTTTTCCTCATATAAATATGAGGCAAGTCATTTTCATTTTACCATAACTCATCACTTAAGAATTTTCTCTTGCACTAAAATTTGAGTCTCTTTGGAAAATTCACTATCTCTCTTTTCTTGTCACAATGGATGCAACACTTGTTATTTGGAGTTTGAAAGGCTGTGACTTATCTTGGTGGTATTTCTTTGGAATTTTTTTATGGTATATTGGTGGTAAGCAGTTCTTTCATGATATCCCTTGGATTTTGGTGGGTGTTTCTACAATATAATGTCATTTTAATTGTTAAATTCAAGAAATATATCTTAAACCTTAAGAGGAGTAAAGGGCTTACACCCTACACCAAGGTTTATTTATTTTTGCTATTGAAGTTATATAAGTTTTTCAACAAGAAGTAAGACAATCTATGCCATTTTTCAAGGCTTATCTAGGCTTTACTTCTCTAGAATGTAAGAGGGTTTACACCCCTTGATAAACTTTAAACCCTATTCCATCTTGGATTTTAAGCTAAATGATTTAGAAGGAGTGTTGTTTTGTTTTATAAGGGTTTGATTCTAGAAAAGGATCCCTTCTTCTTCTTTTTTTAAATTTCCTTCCAATGAAGAGAGTCCATTCACCCAATAACAAGGAACTAGTACTTTACATTGGAGATTGTTAATTATTGCATTGGTAAAGGTGAAAGTTGAGCTTTTGGAATTGTTCAAGTTAGATTTAAGTTTTACATGTTATTGGCTATATTGTTTTCCAAGGGTCTCTTTATTGACCATGTGTTTATTTTACTGTAATAGACATTAACCTAAAGCCATTAGGGTTGTGGTCAACTTTCTTTCTCAACAAGTTTTTCTTCACTTTTGACCGTTGAAATTTGCATGTAAGCGGTGAAATTTGATCTACTTGTGAAGGGATATTGATTTGGTGTTTTTTTTTTTAATTTTGTTGGTAAAACATTGTTGATGTGGAAAACATTTTCTACAAACATAGGTCTGTCATAATTTTATGTTGATAACTCTTTCTTACAACCCTCCTTTGTCATTTATTTCATTGTTTTAAGCATTGGAATATTATCTCTAAGTGCATGCTAGTTTGTCCAATATTATATGTTGATTAGATGATGTAATTTGTAGTTATAAATTTTTCATTGCTTATATATAATTCCTTAATGTTTCATTTTTGGGACAACACACATAACTTGTTTTTTCTCTCATGTTCTAGGGTTCATTTCATCATATAATGTCTTGGTTTTGGTTTTGGTTTTCTAACATTTGTTTTGCAACTATTCTTCATTGGAAACTTTGTTTTTTATTAATACTCATCCTAAATCAAGTGGCTACAACCTTTCATCGTCACCTATAGGGGTGCTCCATTATTCTCCTTGGATTCTCTCTTGCAATTCCCCTAGTGTAACCAAGGAACCCTCCCTTGTGTTGGACATGTCGATCATTAAACCAAGGGGGATATATATTGAGGTGACAGTGATAGACTTCCCAAATTGTATCACACTTCTTGCTTGGATTGAGATTTTCCCAAACTACAAACTGTTTCATAATAGTTCACATAGATAAGAGACAAGAATACGAGTAAATAATTGCAAACCAATAATAGTCTAGCATTGAAACAATAATTTACATTTATATTTCCACAAATTAAGACAAATATTCCCCAAGGAATAGAAATGAGAATTCAACAAAAATATATAAGAATATTCTATAGTGAGAGATACATTCTTACACAACCAAAGTGTTGAGAAAAACGTAGAGAAAAATCCCACAACACGTGGAACACAAGAATCAAAGTTGTCTAGAAAATAGCTTCGCCAAACAAGCTTCTCTTCATTAAAGTTTCAACATTATTATATAAAAGATGAAAGAGACAAAATCCTTTAATTCAAGTACAATCCCTATATTTATTCAAATTCACTGTCCTTCCGCCTTCTTGTCTCTTGACATTCCCTTTGGAAAGTTTTCCCCTTAACCTTTATAAAATTATGAGGGAATAATGAAATATTTTTTTTTATAATTTAATATATCATAGATCATATGCATTTACATTTTGAATTTGTCTTTTAGTTTTGGTGGGCCATCATGGATTTTGTCCCTAGTTCGCCTCCTAGAATGTGATGAATAATCTAGACATTGGGGGTCTCTCCTTTCTCAATTCCTTGGGATTCCCTACCATAATTTTTTTACTTCATATTCTGCCATTTGGGCATGATTCTCATTTTTTGTTGGTTGCTCACGTGTTGATATATGAGCCATGTCATTTTTTGAATATTACTTTCGCAAATATTTTGTTGTGTACCAACGAATTCCTTTTGTCGCGATGTATAAAAACTATGTCTTTGTAGATTACTCCTTTATACATTGTTTATTCATATTTATGAGTATGATGTTCCTCCAGCGGGTACCTCGGTGTCATTCAACACCAAATATATGATTTTTTCATACATAACACTTCAAATTTTCAATTAAAATATATTCAAACATGAAGGAATTAACTGACAAATGAGGGAAAAGTTTATATCTAATTCCCTGAGTTTGATATTGGGTCCCTCTAATATATTTTTCATAGACACCCCCCCATTGCAATGTTTCTTGATGTCGAGTTCCTGGGTTGTTGAAAATATGAAAATGTTTAGTCTTGAAAATTGTTATGATGAGTGACTAATATCCTAAATCCTATCGTTGAGAAGTTGTAGATCTCAGCGATATTTTCCAATGGTATAAGGAGCACGTCAAATGGGTCTTAGAGTCTAACGTTACGGAAAAAATATGATCCCCTATTACATGGAAAAATATCTGTGAAGAGGCCCGACACATGGTATATCGACCGGAAAAGTGAGATATTGTTGTCTATTTCCTCCACTGTTATGAGGGTTACCCTGGTTGTTCCCTTTTCCTCTACTTCTTCCTCTGCCTTTCCCTCTTCTGAATGAGAATTGAGATTGGAAGGCATTTGAGATTGACTCATCTGTGAGATGTAGT